>QFET01002447.1:0-51013 GCA_003316355.1 Tuber calosporum
CCTATATATATCCTGCGGACAGCATCTGGTTGGAAGGACGGCAGTGACGTATACGGGGTAACGCTGCCACCTTCGATTTGTCAGTTTTGTTAGGCTTTTATCAACTGTCACCCTTTCCCACCCGTCGCAAGGGGCGAACGTGGGAGCCGCAAGGGGGTGTAGGACGCGCCAAAATCACTCCATCGACCCTGGGGTACTTGTAGTAGGATTTCGCATCTCGCGTAACGTTAGGGGAGGGTAACTTGAGGTCCACGGTTTCACCCGCAATCCCCAAGGTAGGGTAACTGGGCCCTATCATGGGGCAAAGCGCTGCAGAAGTCTGTGTAATACCCCTTTGCGTCACGAGAAGGTTCCGCGTAACTGAACTATTTGTTACACGCGATTCCATAAGCTAGAAATACCTGGTTACACGCATGTAACACGCCCGGCGGGTCTACACTTCTTACGATGTTTTCCTAGAGCTCCTAGTTACCCTGCCTAAGTGGTTACCCTGCCTAATTGAGGAGATGGGTTACCCTATCTAAAGGGTTACCCTGCCTAACCATGCTTCCGGGTTACCGTACTCAAGAGGGTTACCCTGCCTGACTGTAGCTCCGGGTTAACCTGTCTAGCGGGGTTCCCCTACCTAAGTGTGCACCAAGGTTACCTGGCCTTGCTGGGTTACCCTATCTAACTAGGTATCGGAGTACCCTTTCTTCATGAAAGGTACTTATGGTTGCTATGTCACTTTGCAGGTGTCTGGTACCGTTCCTGTCCACGTCCAAGTAGGACCACTGGCTGGGCTGAGGTTTGGTAAGCTATACCAACTGATCTAGGGGTCGTTACACCACTCCCCTCTTCTATAAGTCTGTCCTCAGACTTAGCTTTCTTGTGTAGGCTGATTTTTTCCCTCTTATCCCCCTTACAGGTACTTTTCATACACGGTGATCCCTTGGCTTAGCGGGATACCGGACATGAAAACGCAGCAATGCCTCACCTGGGGTTCCTTCCAATATCTCAAACGGCTCCCATGAATTTTCTTCACTGCCATACCCTTCCCACGACACCAAGTATTGTACAAACCGGTGTGGGAATTTTGCTTTCATACTTCCATACCACCGGCTATCTACTATGGCTCTTACTATATAGCTGGGCTCCGAATCAACGATATCAAGTTCTGGTATGGCTTTAGAAGGTCTGCCTACCAGATCCTAACAGTAAGGTTCCAGAAGTCCCACATTGAAGACCGGATAGATTGTCCACCTTGCAGGCAGCTGTAGCTCATAAGCCCGTGTCCCTATTCTCCTCTTAACTACAAAAGGTCCAAATATCTTGTAGTCTAGTTTCTCCATAGGTCACTTAGTGCGAATGTTACGTCGGTCCAACATAACACGGTCTGCCTTCTTAGCTCTGCCTTGGACAACATCCTCCAGGGTGATAAACTCCAGCGATGGAAGACGCTTCTGGTCATGCGATTTCCGCTGTCGTTCCTAGGCCCTTTGTAATGTCTCTCGAATGTCTTGCCATGTACCCTCCCAATCCTTGACAACAAGTTCACTGTTTGGGTGTATACTTTGATGTTCAGACAAGGCCCCGGACCAATTGGTCCGTGGCACAAACCCGTAGTTTGCCTCGAAGGGTGACACCTTCGACGACTCGGATACTGACGTATTGTATGCGTGCTCCGCTAAGGGTAGCAGTGCAGCCCAATCGTCTTGCTGGTAGGAACAGTAACTTCTTAGGTACTCTTCCAAGGTCTGATTAACTCTCTCAGTTTGCCCATCTGTTTCCGGATAGAAGACTGTCGATACATTGAGTTTGTCTTGTAGTAGATCCGTGAGACTCATCCAAAACTTGGAGGTGAAACGGGTATCGCGATCAGAAATGATCAATTCTGGCAACCCATGCAATCGCCAAATCTCCTTCAGAAATATGAGCGCAAGTTCCTCTATGGGCACCTCAGTTGCTAAAGGGATAAAGTGAGCCATCTTGGAGAATCTATCCACTATGACCCAAATCTTTGTATATCCCTCTGAGTTTGGTAATGCCACAATGAAGTCCATGGAAATAGCATTCCATGGTCTCATCGGAACTTCAATAGGCTCAAGCAAGCCAAACTTCTTATGCCGGATCGTTTTGCTTCTTTGGCATACATCACAGGTCCAATATATTCAGTAATATTTTCCTCCATTCTCGGCCAGAGGAAGTTTGCCTTAACTCGCGCTTTTGTCTTGTATGTTCCAAAGTGTCCAGCGATGCGTGAATCATGTTCTGCTTCCATAATTGTTCGCTTAAGCCCTTCGTCTTTCGGAACATACCACCGATTCTTGTAGGTGAGCAAGTCCTTTTCCACATCGAAATGGGTATCCACAGTGTTACTTTTGTTAACCACTGCCTTCAGTACTACTAGGTACACTTGATCTAGTTTCGCAGCAGCAGGCAAGGCTGTCAGAAACCCAGACTGCAGACAAAACCCTTGACAAGTAAGTAGCATCTGTGAGCGCAGCAGGTCTCGTTCCTGCTTTATGTGCGACTGCCCAGGCCGAAAAAATGTTTGTGGTAGAGGATCACTCCCCCCTTCCGGGCGGTAGTCCCTACGCCGCGATAACGCATCTACCTTCTCATTAAGCTGGCCTTCTCGGTACACCACCTTGAAGTTAAACGGCTGTAGGAATTCCGCCCCGCGGTGTTGCCTCCGGTTTAGGAGATTGGTACTATTAAAGTACTCCAGATTCTTGTGGTCTGTATATACCACAATCTGGTCCTCCACGGAGCGCAATAGATGATCCCCTTCCTTGAATGCTGCGACGATCGCCGTCATCTCTTTATCGTGAACATCGTAGTTCACCTCCGCAGGCAGGAACTTCCTACTGTGATAGGCCACTGGGTGCCATTTCTGGTCATCACATAATTGGGATAGCACAGCACCCAATGCAAAATCACTGGCGTTGGTCTCCAACTTAGTGGGACGAGAGCCATCAAAGTGTGTCAGAATGGGACCAGTGGTGAACAACTCTTTTAGATGTTCAAATGACCGCTCACAAGCGGGCGACCAGTCCCACTTTACATCCTTCTTGGTCAGATCCGTCAGAGGTTTTGCCACTTTACTAAACCCGTAAATGAATCGACGATAGAAGTTCGCAAAGCCCATGAAGCATTGGACGTCTGTTACATTCTGAGGAGTCTTCCAAGCCTTGATCACCTCAACCTTACAAGTCGTCATAGATATCCCATGCTCAGATATCTTATACCCTTGGAATTCAACTTCCCTTTGGTGGAAGGTGGACTTCTTTATGCTAACGCAAAGACCTGCCTTCGCAGCCTCTCCATTACCTGACGAACTAACGAAACATGTTTTTCGATCGTCTCTGAGTATATCAAGATGTCATCAATATAGGCGATGACTCCTGCATCAAGCATATCCCTGAATATGCTATTGATCATACTCTGGAAGGTAGATGGTGCGTTGCATAGCCCAAACGGCATTACCGTATACTTGTACAGGCCATAACGACTCTTAAAAGCGGTTTTCGATTCTTCACCCGGTGCCATCCGGAAGAGATAATAGCCATTTTTCAGGTCCAGCTTAGTGAACACTGTGGCTCTTCCGAGCCTATCTTGTAGCTCGTTCATCAAAGGCAAAGGATACTTGTTCTTAATAGTTATCTTATTAAGCCCTCGATAGTCGATACATAACCGAAGCGTTCCATCTGGCTTCGGCACAAAGAGGATAGGGGCTCCAGCGGACGACGTAGAACGCGGGATCTTCCCTTGTTCCTCCATTTCCCGGATGTAGTCATATAGTACATCTAATTCTCGCTTAGTGAGGGGGTATATGGGCCCTGATGACGGTTTGGCCACTGGCTCGAGTTCAATCCTGTGATCAAACTCAGTATGCCGGGGAAGGGAAGTTATATTTTCTTGACTGAAAATATCTGCATAATCCCTATATTCTGGTAGTAGGCTGACGCTAATGTCCTTGCAGTCTTCTCCAGTATATATTGCCATACCCAAAAGGTATACCTGACTACTGTCCTCGGCTAGGAGTTCTTCACTGGTAATGAACTCCATTCGTCGCTTAGCGACAAGACAGTTTGTCTTACGGTATTCTGAACGCCACTTCAGAATACCAGTTTCCCAGTCAATATCGGGATTGTGGTCCTTCAACCACGACATCGGAAGATAGCCGTCTACCTTGGTGTCCGGCATATCTGCAAGTTTGAACCTTATATCATTCACATGGTCCCCTATCTTGATTCTCACCGTCGTGGTGTAATGTTCCCCGGACCCTGGAATCTGGTTGCCACTGGCATCAGAGATTGGTGTCGGATGTTTTCCACGGATAAATGGTAATTGGGCTTTCTTAACCCATGTGCTACTTAGCACGGCACCCGTAGCGCCACTGTCCAACAAAAATAAGGCCTCCTTACTCTTTCTTTGCTTCTTGAAATTCCAGTCCAAGCGGACTTTCAGGTGTATTGACCTAGTGTGGGGCGGCAGGCCAACTAGCCTCAGCCGCTTAACGGGTCTTTCTTCGCTAACAGGTTTTGTTCGCTTAAGCATCATAATGTATCTCTCGTTATATAATATTGTTTGGGTGTTTACTATCACGCCTGCGAGATTTCGGGTATTTAACCCTCCTCAGGTAAACTTGTAAATAAGTTCAATTGCTTAATCAAGTCCTGCCTGATTGATATATATAAGTGAAACAAAACCAATGAAACCAGACCATCTCTATCGGTCTTCCCCAAGGAAAGCAAATAACAAAGGAGATAAGAAATAAACCCTCGCAAAACCTTAACAAAAGAAAACCCGTAATCCCACCCTGTCCTGACAGTGGCAGATCAGCCTTGTTCTTTTTGTAAGGGTGAGGGGACTCACCTAGTCAAATTTCCCTTTCCTCCTACCCTTTTCCGCCGCGCCTTAATGCAAAGAGTGCTAGTCAGCTTTCTGGTTTCTCAGATACTGCCTAAAGGGCTTACCTAATTACTTCCATCGGTATCAACCTCCAAAATCGGAGGGGAGCCGCGGACCTCAGTAACCCTTTTGACAACCGGGGGTGGAGCCTCAATGCGACGGTGTTTAGATACCGTAGGTGCTAAATGCTCAGCCTCAGAAGCAGACCGCTTGCGTGAGGGTTTGATTGATTGCACTACGGGTTCGAGAGCATTACACTGTTTCCAAAAGTGACTCTCGGTTCCACACTGCGAACATTGCTTTAACCGACGGCGTTTGTCAATCATACTAGTCGGAATATTCCGATGATTGATTTAATAGTCTGATTTCTTAACCCGGGAGGGGTTGGCCGTGCTCGCTTGAGGCCTGGGATTTCGGTTCCCAGGGCCTGGCTCCTTCTTTCGTTGTCGCTTAGCGACCGCGGACCTGTCATCTCCTCGTTCGTGGGTGGTTGGCTTTTCCTTAACAACCGTTCTGTTGAAGGATGCAACGTCTTCCAGCTGATAGCCGGTGTTGCGAAGCAGGTTTAGGTAATCGATGTATGCTTGCGGGTGTGGAGTTTTCAGTCCCCAAGCATTTCGCAGTTCAGCTGTCATGCCAATGCATGCCTTGTCCTTCACTACTACCGCGTCATAATGCAACTCACTGGCTAAGCGAATGAGTTCATCGACAAATTGGTACACCTTTCCTGGCTTCATAGCCAAACCATTCCACTCACGAAGAGCACGATCCCGATCTGAGTGCCTGCCGAAACTGGACTCTAGGCGTTTTCGGAAGCCTCCCCAAGTGCGCAACTCATTGCTTGGGTTTAAGGTCACTCCTGCCCGTTGAGCAGCATCCTAGCTAATGTGCACATGGATGCTGTTGTACCATTTCTTTGCGGCCCCTTCAAGAAGCGCGATGATCAGGCTGACTTTATCCATATCAGACAGCTTACAGTGTCGATAGTAGTCAAACCTAATCTCCGCATCCTGGATGAATCGCTGTGTGTCAAGTGGGTCTCCATTGAACCCCTTGATTCCCAACTTCTCGGGCTTCTTCTGCCGAGTGTGGGATTTCTTGTTGTTCTTTCGAAGAAAGTCCGTTAAGGCTTGACACTGCTCATCATACTGTCGCTTCTTGGCCTCATTCCAGCGCGACTTGCGTCGGCCCAGAAATCTGCTGAGATCGGGGAGAGAGGAGGAGGATTCGTCGCTACTGCTCGAGGAGTCGGAATAACCCGGTTCTCCTGCTACGCCGACGTTTCCACCACCTGGTAGTTTGCTACCACCATCTCCACCAGTGTTTCCACCGTGGAATCCCAATGGTTCCTCAAATCCGCTAAAGCGGTCCTCCGAGCTTTCGTGACTGGCTTCTAGGAGAGAAGCTTCCGGTGGGGAAAACAGTCTTATGGGAGGTGCGGGGGATGGAGGACCTTTAGCAGCAAGGACCTTATCCACTCCCCTCTGAACTAACTGTTGGAAGCGGGGACAAGCTCCAACATCCGTATGGTCTTCCGAACCACAGAAACGACAATGGGTCTATTTCCACTTCGGACCTTAGGGATTTTGCATTATTGTTACACCGGTCCCTTTCGTACATGGCGGGGTATGGTGAAATGCGATATTCCCATCAGGTCTTCCCTCGATCCTACATGTAGGAGAACAATAAGCCGTAACCGACTGCGCTTCTACCCCGGGAAACTCAGTCCTCCTGGCGCTGCCCGTGGGTTTGGCTGGAGCCGGCGGTGCTGTCGGGAGGACAAGCGGTGCCGGATTTTGTGGTGTGGCTGGCAAGGGAGTTGCCTCTGCCACCGCATATAGTCGCTCAGCTTGTAAAACTATAGGTGGCGTTGATGGCTCAGCCGGAAGGGCTGCGAAGGCGGTCGTAGTTTTAGGTTTTGCGGGTCTCTTGTCCTTTGTTACCCCTGCGAGGCGTGAAGACCTTCGCACCGTGCCTGAGCCAGAAGGGCTCGGAGATCGGCTTGCTAGGCGGGCTTCAACAGGGAGGGCAAAAGGTGATACCCGCGATGTGCCTGGAGTGAGGCCAAGTCCCAAAGCTTCCCTGGCATGACGCGTTAAATGCTCATGCCATGTGACATTTGCCATGGCTTCCGCAAAGTGCGGGGCAAAACTGATCGGTCCTGTACGGACAAGAGGAAGCGGAGGTGCTTGCTGCATAATAACATCATTTTCGGAATCAATGCTGATTCCTTGACTCACAGCCCACTCGAGGGCCTTTAGGCGACCCTTCAGCGCTTGCGCTGTTATGGCCTTCTGGCGATAGGCATCTTGGACCTTCTTTACCCAATCGGTAGCTATGTTGACCATTTTCTCTTGAAAATAGGTCTGCTTTGCCTCCACAAAGCATTCGAGTTAGGACTGTGCTTCCACGAACCTACGGCCTACTTCATGTAGGATATAATTCTCAAAGACTTCGTGGGTAAAACATTCAAAAGTAACGCCTTTAGGGACCGCCTCAGGTACCATCACGGAGGGATTGTGGGTAATGGATTCCATGAGTGCCCTAGGATGGGAGACCACCATGGTCTGACATTCCTCAGGCCCCTCAATGGGTGCCGCTTCAATCAACTTCGCAACCGCCTCCCAACCCAGGCCCCTTAGGTCTGCGATAACATTGTAGTCCAAGAGGGGACCCGGTGTGGGAGGGACGGTAGTCCGTTGTGAACGCGTAAGAGATATTTAAGACATAATACTTTCCACCCTGGGCTACTTGTTCCTGACAAGGTTACCAGTACTCGTAAATGTCAGAAAGGGGTCTCGAGGAGCAACAATTCTCAGGAGAGAGTTAAGCGAAGAGCTTAACGATATACTGTAACGGGGCACCCTATAGGAAGATGGATCCTAAGGTTGCGACCGCACCAAAAGACTCCACGCAAAGTTCACAGAAGGTAAAGATAAAATAATTGAATCAAATGATAAAACTTGATATCGTTAAGCCAGAGCTTCACTCAATTCAAGTCTTCTCGAGAGGATAGTTGGTTATCAGAGTAGAGTGCCGTTCGCGTTTACTTAAGTAGAATTATAAAGCCAATGACACCCATCCCTACTCCGACCGTTAAGAGAGCTCCCTTCTCCACTGAGGGATCATCTGACACATGGCCCTTCCAGAATTAACTTCAGGGCCTGTGGAATGCTTGGATAAGTTGAGTCCGTTCAATCATAGAGGTTTTCTGCAATGCATTTTGATTATGCCTGCAGGAGAGAAAAACCTTTCCGATCGCCGTCTTGTCAATGGCCAACTGACAATCTGGCTTTGGACCCAAACCTAGGTATGAGACTCAGTAGCCCTATGGCTTTTTCCGTTTATGCAAGCACTGCAGTCAACTGTGTCTACTTGGCCTATTGGCAGCTTTTCTTGTGACTGCGTAGCTGCCCCGGTAAGTGTCTTTACTGAGTTGGCTAAACAGGTGCTACCTATAGCCAACCGTTCAGGGATCACCTTAGCCGTGATAAGACTGAATGCCTGTTAGAGTCCTGTAACGTCCCTCAGTAATGGTATAGCGCCTGGGCTATCGTTGTATAAGTAGTAGAGTTATATCCGGACAAACTTCTATTTATCCCCGACTCTCAGATAGCTATTCCAGGGGACCCCCATACTTCCCATAGGGATTATTGGCACCTAGAGTACCCTCGGAAGGCCATCTGAGGTCAATACTAACAACTTGCCTGGGTCGGCCGTCGCCCACCCCTATATATATCCTGCGGACAGCATCTGGTCGGAAGGACGGCAGTGACGTATACAGGGTTACGCTGCCACCTTCGATTTCTCAGTTTTGTTAGGCTTTTACCAACTGTCACCCTTTCCCACCCGTCGCAAGGGGCGAACATGGGAGCCGCAAGGGGGTGTTGGACGCGCCAAAATCACTCCATCGACCCTGGGGTACTTGTAGTAGGATTTCACATCTCCCGTAACGTTAGGGGAGGGTAACTTGAGGTCAACGATTTCACCCACGATCCCCAAGGTAGGGTAACTGGGCCCTATCATGGTGCAAATCGCTGCGGAAGTCTGTGTAATGCCCCTTTGCCTTACCAGAAGGTTCTGCGTAACTGACCTATTTGTTACACGTGATTCCACAAGCTAGAAACACCTAGTTACACGAATGTAGCACGCCTGGGGGCGTCAATACTGCTTACCATGTTTTTCTAGGGCTCCCGGTTACCCTGCCGAAGTGGTTACCCTGCCTGACTGAGGAGATGGGTTACCCTATCTAAAGGGTTACCCTGCCTAACCATGCTTCCGGGTTACCCTACTCAGGAGGGTTACCCTGCCTCACTGTAGCTCCGGGTTACCCTTTCTAGCGGGGTTCCCCTACCTAAGTGTGCACCAAGGTTACCCAGCCTTGCTGGGTTACCCTATCTAACTAGGTATCTAAGTACCGTTTCTTCATGAAAGGTACTTATGGTTGCTATGTCACTTTGCAGGTGTCTGGTACCGTTCCTGCCCACGTCCTAGTAGGACCACTAGCTGGGCTGAGGTTCGGTAAGCTATACCAACTGATCTAGGGGTCGTTACACGCGGAAGGAAAGGTTGAGCACACAAATTGGGTTGAATCTCATAAAGGAATCCCTAAGGACAAAATAGAAGAGCGAAAGAAAGACAACCATTGCACTCGTTGCAAGTTGGCCAACCATACTTGGAAGTTAAGCAGAAAACAGGTCCTAGTATCGGTTGTAGGGCAGAAATGGGGAAATTTCAAACCCCAATATCGACGACCCCAGATAACAAAGGGGCAACCAGTCCTACGACCAGGGTTAACCAAGTCAACCAGTCCAGGATTTGGGAACTGGATGACATGGATGAGACCTAATAAGGGTTTTCAGGCACCGGCAGCGACGGCGACCGGGTACTTGGTTATGGACCCCTTACCGAAACCGAATTCAACAAAGAGGCTCGCCCTCGGCAAAGTCCTACTAGGAGGAATTCCGGGCTTCTCCGTGGGAAACTCAAAACCAAAGCGAGAGTCACGAAAAGCAAACCAGACCTACGCGAGTATCACAGACCTAAGAATGACAGGGGAGCAACAAGTGATTAACTTGGACGGCGGCTCGTGGTAGTACAGGACTAACTCTGGGAACCTGAAACTCAAAAAGAAGAACGTGGAGCGCAACATTTCATGTATATCGGACCTCAGTACAGAAGACGGTCAACTAAACCCGCATCCATATAAAGCCCTAAATCCATACAAGAGATCCAAGGAAGAGTGGACAGACCAGCCCTGACTAGGGACTTATTAAGAATTACAAGGGGAAATCAGACTAGCCTGGATCGTGAGAAGCCTTCCAGGAACGAAATATGTTACAGGTCGGCTGGACAACGGAATAGTTATAGAATCGGAACAGGATCCCGGACATCAAGAAAAATGAAGTGGAAGAGAATGAGTAACTACGGCTACCTAGTCCACACGCTAAATCGAACAGGGTAAATCCCTCCCGAACCTGGACTCCGGCTTTGTGGACAGGATAGGCATGATAGACTCATGGGGTAAACGTGGTGATGCGTGAAGAATCCCCTGAATACCACCTAATGATACGAGTTCGGCTCCAGTTAGGCAGGGCAAATGGCTGGTGTATGGGAACCCTTCGGCAAGGGTTAAAGTCGGCTAGTAGTGGGCTGCCCAGTATACCAAAAACAAAGATTTTAGTTTATCTGAGGAGGCTTAAATAGCCGAAACTCTGCGGGCATTGTAACAAACACCCTAAGTTTCCAAAACAACGAAAATGTCCTACAAAAGACCTGCACAGGCCCATTGCGGCCCTAATAAAAGAAATAAAATTGAAGCACCTGTCCCGCCTTATTATTATTCATGCCCAGAAGGCAAAGCAACCATAGAGGCAAATGGCGATCAGATCCCGATTCGTGGTCTATTGGACTCAGACTCTAATATATTCCTAATTAACCAAGAGCTGGTTAATAAACATCGCCTACCATACCACACACACACAAATAGCTTGGACATTTACACCTTTGAAGGAACCACAGCAGCAAATGGGGGAAAATACTACACACATCCTATTCTCTTAGAGATCGGGAACAACGCACACCGATCTCACAATTCCTGCAAAATTGCCAATGCTGGCAAATATGACCTTATCATCCTATTTGGATGGTGGCATATAGAACATCCCATAAGGCACATCGAGGATGCGGAAAAATGGACATTTAAAGACTAGAAATGCCAAAGTCATGTTAATGATGTAGGCATACACTTGACATTTGAATGGGATGAGACTGTGGCCTACGACTCAGAAGCACGATACATTGGAAGAATCGAAATAGCACCCACCCCAGAGTTAGAAGGGATTCTGCAAATATCTCAGGAATACCATGAATTCAAGAGGGTTTTTGGACCAGAAACAGCAGAGAAACTATCCGGAAGAAAAACGTTTGACCACTCCATTGACTTGATACCCGGTGCGGTACCGCCATGGGTCCCGATATATCCTATGTCAGCCCTCAAGCTGGGTTTGCTTAGCAAATACCTGCAGAAAATGCAGGATCAAGGGAAAATCGTGGAAAGCAAATCTCCTGCTGGGGCTGCAATTTTATTTGTCCCTAAACCTGACGGTTCAATGAGGCTATGTGTGGACTACCGACAGTTAAATAAGCTAACAGTGGCCAACAAATACCCTCTACACCTAATGAACGAGCTCCGCGACCGAGTGGCTGGGGCCCAAATATTCACTAAGCTTGACTTAAAAGATGGCTATCACCTCCTAAGGATAAAGGAAGGAGATGAGTGGAAAACGGCAATCCGGTCCTGATAGGGCCACTTTGAATACAAAGTAATGCCATTCGGGCTGGTAAACACCCTGGCAACTTTCCAGGCCATGATGAAAAAATTCTACGTGAACTTTTAGATCATGGAGTAGTGGTCTACCTAGACGACATCCTAATTTATTCCAAGACAGTGAAAGAACACGTCGACTTAGTAAAGAAGGTACTCTCTCGCTATGAAGAATATCAGCTAGCGGTATCAACCACCAAGTCAGTTTTTCACGTCAATATAGTGGAGTTTATGGGGTATATTGTGGCAATTGATGGAGTAACCATCAGTGAAACAAAGGTCGAAAGCATAAGAAATTGGAAGGCACCAATGTCGGTCAAATAGGTGCGAATATTCATTGCCTTTGCCAATTTTTACAGACGTTTCATTAAGGATTTCTCCAAAATCTGCAAACCAATAACCGAAATGTTTAAGGGCGACCCCTGAAAATTCAGCTGGGGGCCGGAACAAGATGGGGCGTTTGAAGAACTTAAGAAAAGATTCACCCCTTCCCCTATACTCTGTCATTTCTACCCTGACAGAGAAACAATTGTGGAAACAGATGCTAGCGATTATGCGCTAGGCTGTGTCCTCTCACAGTTTAAAGACAAAAAGCTACATCAGGTGGCATTCCACTCACAGAAGCTGAGCCCAGCAGAGCGAAATTATGAGATTCATGATAAGGAACTATTCGCGATTCTGGAAGCATTTAAAGAGTGGAAACAGTACCTGGTCGGAACAGAAAAACCAGTGACAGTCTATATTGATTACCAGAATCTACAGAACTTCCTTACAACCAAGGTATGGAATCCACAGCAAATACGATAGGCTCAGCAACTAGCGAAATACAATTTCAAGATTATCTACCGACTGGGAAAACGAGGCGGAAGCCTGATGCACTAAGCCGACTGCCGGAGTACCGTCCAGAGGAGGGAGCTGCGCATAGCCAACAGTCAATACTCCAGCCTTCTCACTTCCAAATCTCACTGGTGCACTTAAATCAGCCAGAAAGAGAGGAAAGAATAAATGGCACTGAGTCTACTGATATCTTGCAAATAAAATTACTAACTCCAAAAGCACGAATGCCTACCAAACCGTCTCGACTAGGAGCCGGACACGACCTGTACGCGCTAGAGGACTTTATAATTCTGGCCAAGGGACAAAGGTTGGTGGAAACTGTAATTTCCATCGGATTACCAAAAGGAACATACGCATGGTTGGCACCACGCAGTGGAATGGCCACCAAATTTGGGATCAGCATTGGCAGAGGAGTAATCGACGCTGATTACACCGGAGAAGTCAAGGTTATCATAATGAACCATGGAAACCAAGTTTGCCAGGTTCGCAAAGGGGACCGAATGGCACAAATGATCATTGAGAACATACACATGGCAGAAGCGATAGAAGTGGACGGACTAGCAGAAACTGCAAGGGGCAAAGGCGGATTTGGAAGCACGGATGTATCACCCAGACGATCAGCTGCAACAAAGACCCAGGAGGTGGTTGCATACTTGCAAGCGGACCAGGCCAAAAATGAGTTTCTTGATGAAACAGACCATCAAGCAAGACAAGACAAAGGGATACTCCTAATGTCTAATGCTATAATGTCCAAGGTTGATATTAGGAAATATGACCAGACATTATAAAAAACCATCAAAGAGGCAGGCAAGAATGATCAAGACTGGCAGGAAGCAAGCGAGAATTGGAAACGTTAACTGATGAGGGTAAACCATTACCAAGTCACTGGGCAGTAACTGAAGGACTGATATACTATGAGAATCGCTTATACATTCCTGACAACGAACAGCTGCAGAGAACTATAGCCAAAGGTTGCGACGACTCTAAGGTACCTGGACACTTTGGACAGGAGAAGACTCTGGAAATTGTTACCAGAGACTTTTATTAGAAAGGGCTGACTGCATGGATAAATGACTACGTACGGTCATGTTATGAATGCCAATATAATAAATCCCACTGCATGCGCGATTCGGTCTGCTGCAGCTTCTAGAAGTCCCATTCGCAGCCTGGTCATCCATATTGACCGACTTCATCACACAACTACCAGAATCACAAGGAAGAACACAAATTATGCTAGTCGTGGATAGGTTTACAAAGATGGCTCACCTCAGGAGTCGGGAAAGTAATGCAACTGCCAAGGAGTTTGCAAACATATTCTTGAGGGAAGTCTGGAAGCTACATGGACTTCCAGTAGAAATTATATCCAACATGGATGCAAAGTTTTCGGGAGAATTCTGGGAATCCCTATGCAAAACTCAGGGGAACAAACGAAAGATGTCAACTGCGTACCACCCGCAAACTGATGGACAAACAGACAGGACCAACTAAGTGCTGGAAGGATACCTCAGAAACCTTATCAATTATGACCAAACGGAGTGGTACCAGCTATTCCCACTAGCCGTGCTTGCCTACAACAATTCGTTAACGAACACGCATGGCATGTCCCCCTTCTACGCAAACTATTGATTTTACCCACAAACGATATGGAAGAAGGAACGTGAAGCCCAAAATCCAGGCGCCCAGCTTTATGCACACTGGATGCAAACAATACACCAACAGGCCAGAGAAGCGTTGGAACCTAGGTGGAAAAATATGAGCAAATATTACAACCGCAAGGCTAAGCAGCAACCAGACATCAAGGTCGGGACCTGGTCATGTTATATGCAAAAAACATACACACCAAACGACCCTCGAAGAAGCTTAGTACAAAGCTTAATGGCCCGTTTAAGGTATTGGATACAAGAGGCGAACATGCCTACAAACAAGAAATATTGCCAAGATGGAAGATCCATCCGATATTTCATGTATCCTTGTTGGAACCCTATTAAACATCCAATTGACCAGCAAGGGAACAACCTCCCCGCGGGCCAGAAGAAATCGATTCAGATTTTGAATGGGAAATCGAAAGAATAGTGAAGTATGAAATAATCTCTTGTACCCGGTGCGTGGGAGGTCGGAACCGACCGATGCGGGAGTTACGGTACTTTGTGAAGTGGACTGGATGCTCCGAAGATGAAAATACTTGAGAACCACCAGACCACTTAGAGCATGCACAGGAATTGGCTGAGGCGTTTCATAGGGAGAATCCGGATATGTCAAAGCGGGCAGATGTTGAATGACAAGGAAAAGGTTTTCCTAGCGTAGCCAAGCAAACGCGTTTAGTTTTTCACCCTACCAAGTAGAGTTCAAAAAGGGACTGATAAATTTCAGAATTGTTTAAGTTTGGGTTTTATTGTTAAAGTTTTATTTTGTTTTTTATTGTTATTTTGTTGGGGTACCTAAAGAGAGGGTAACCTTTGCAAAGCGATTCGGGAGAAACCGCACAGAGCGGGGAGCTCCAGTTAGGCACAAACGACTCCCAAGAGGATTACATGACTTTTCAGGAAGGACTACATGAATCTGAACCTCTATAGGCAATTACCCCCCTACGGCCCCGGCGTTCGCCCTGGGAGTCAATACAGGCACCTTGTGAAGTTGCTCGTTTACTAATAAAAATGAGAAATTGGAACACATCTTGTAACCCTGTATACGTCGCCACCGTCATGGTCTAAGGGTATAAGGTCACGTGGTCCATCTCGAGGTTACGTGTTCAACTCCCCGGTCTAGCAGGGTTTCTGGTTGAATGAGATATTTTCTACCAATCGAGTTTGCATCTGCAAACCTTCCTGCAAGCCGATAACAATGCCCCGACCGAGGGATTATTGCCCAACTTCCAAGAAGAGGACTCTGTCTTGAAATAGCAGGTCGAACGGAAGAAATTGGTCGGTCGGTTAAAGAGTTATAAGCTATATTATCCTATGAGCCTATCGGAAGACTGAGGTCGCCAATGCATGGCCACATGAGCATTGATCACCTCATATATGGATAATGGTCTACAGATCGGCAGACTCCCATTGGAGGATAGGACGCTATCATTCCGATAAATGGGCCAGGTGACCGAAGACCAAAGGTGTGAGACTAAGTTCTCAGGGTCAAACAGGTTTTGCACTTGGGAAACCTAGTAGAAAGGTCTTAGAAGTTGTAAAGCCGTGGGATCAAGGTCGCAGAGTATAAATACCTGTGCAGTCACCGGTCTTAGATAGAGCATCAAGCAACGGAGAAGAGATCTTATCAATATCATAAGTTTTTACTCAAAAATCTTTAACTACGAGCCTTGCTAGACAATCTCCGTTTACGAATAAAGATTTAAGCCTAGTTCGATTCGCTTGCCCTTAGAATCGACTACCCTTAACAGTCGGTGACTATGGTGAACCTTGTGTGCGACAACAGGTTAGCAAAGGCTTGTACAGCCTCAACCATTGCAAGTGCTTCTGGTTGATGGGTGGAGTAGTTAGTCTGAGAGGCTGACAGTTTTCTGGAATGGAATACGGCCCATCTGGCTGTATCTCTGGTTGGTCCTTGGCCTATCCAAGGCCCACTCCTTGTAGGAGATGCAATGGTGAATTGCCAGATTGGTTCTGGGTTAGTATGGTTAATAGGTCTAAGAATTTGATAATTTTTTGCTACATTTTTCCCTGCATGAAAGGCTGCCTCAGGGAGGTCGGTCCATATCTATTCAACATAACCGCTAACCTCTGTAGGTGGTGCAGTAGTGGTGGGGATATGTGGTAGGAACTGGGAGATATAATTAACCATCTCTCTAAAGTGATGAAGTTCCTGTCTATTCTGAGGTCTTGTCCAGTCCTCAACGCTTCTGATCTTCTCTAGTGCTGGGTGAATCCATTTACGATTGTGGTGGTGTCCTAGGATATCAAGCTTTTGTGCACAGAAAACACTCTTCTTTAGGTTGGCATATAGCGGCGCTTTTTGGAGCTTTTGGAAAACAGCCTTGATATGCCTGGTATGGTTCTGATGTGAATCGCTATATATCAGGATATCGTCAATATATACCCATACAAGGGCTTATAGTTCGTCTGATAGTATATCTTCCATAACTCTAATGATAGTTCATAGCGCATTTGTATCTCCTTGTACCATTGCTTTGTAGGCAAAGCCTCCAAACGGTGTCTTAATAGTATTGTAATTCTCATCCTCATGCTCCACCCTGGTCTGAAAGTAGGCGTAACAGAGGTATATCATGCTTTGGAAAAATAGGTCTGCCCACAGTATTGAGTATGAGCTGCTGATTGAGAATCGGAGTTTTGTCCTTCTTGGTCTTATCATTCCTTTAGCAAAGGTCCAATAAAGGTCTTATCCTGCTATTAGGTTTCCCTTGAATGAACATACTGGGGTCTCCTGGTGTTTGTGATCTGTAGAGTATCCCTACCCTTATCTGTTTCTCCATCTATGCTTTGAACTTTAAGATCAATTTGTCAGGTATCTTGAAGGTTGGCATCTTGTCATAAAGGTCTGGGACCTTGAGCATAATTTTGTAGTTGAAGCGCCGCAATAGTGGTAGGGTTTCAGGTATTTCTGTCACAAAAACGTAAGAGAACATCTTGATGAAATCTGGTATATCTTCCTGTTTAGCGATTGCTGAGCAAGGCTGTGTACTGTTCCCATTGCAGTTTACTCTGACTTTGTGGTCAGGGAACTGGAAGATATTTTTCTGGCAGTCTATGACTACTCCAAAATGTATGAGGTTATCTATACTGAGTAGGATATCATAATCTGATACTGGAGTTACACTCATGTGTATCTTGGATACCTTCATTCATCCAATTTTGATATCTATGATGCAGCTGTGATTGCTGCTTGATCTGGATCCATTGATAGCCATTAGGAGGGTGTAGGGGTCTTCTTGTTGGTATAAAGGATCTTGTTTGTTGTGACAAAGTGATTGCTGATTAGGGTACATCTAATGGTTCCAGTGTCTGCTAGGACTCTGGCGGGTTTCCTGTTGACTAGCATTGTGAATTCTAATGCTTAGAAAGGCCTTGCCACTTCCTTTGTGGCGCCAGGAGTTGTCTTATAAGTTATAATGGTATTCCTTCCACCCAGCTCTTCTGTGTCATCACTTTCAACCTCATAGAGCTCTTTATTACTATTGGGTATGGCCTGGGTGACTGTTACATGATTAAACTTGATCTCCTTCTTGGGACTATCATTGGCCATATGTCCTACTTCTCCACAGTAGTAACAGGCTCCTTCTTTCTTGCGTCGAAGTATTTCCTGTTTGCTAGGCTTTTCGTGATTGGGTGGAGTTGATTTTCTCGCTGGAGATTTGCCTTTTCCTGCTGGCTTATTGCTGGTTTGGTTTGGAAAGTTCTTAGCTTTATTTGACATATTTCTAAAGGTGCTGGAGAAGCTACTGCTATTCAGATGGGCTCCAGTCTTGACTATTGTTGCATCATATCTTTCTGCCATTTGGACAACTTGATTCCAGGTATCGGTATCTCTTATCTGTGGTTCCACATATTTTCTGAGCTTGGGATCCATTCCATCCAAAAAGTGTTGCCTTTGTGCATAGTCTGATATAGAGTCTCTAGGCAGTGTCCCCATTAGGTCTTCTAGTTCTCCAGCGATTTTTGAGATTCTCGCTGGCTTGCCTCCTGAGGACTGTTATATCTTCTGCCATTTGAGGTAAAGGTCATCTGTGTTAGTTGATGCTTCAAAAAGCTGCTTAAATAGATTCTTGAATTCTTTGAGGGATAGGTTGGTTGTCTTCAAACTCATTCATAAGGTTGAAGAAACGTAATCAGGGGTGTTATGGGTCAACCCCTAGTTATGGGTTAGATATATTAAGAAGAAACAACTCCAGTAATGTCAACTACTCAACCAGAAACACTCTATTTACTCTCAAATTGTAATCACAGTATTATAGCTGTATTTAGAACAAGTCTATGTGCTTTTATTTTGAGAAAGTACTATGATGAAAGACAAAGGATACAAAGTGTATGATACTAAACAGTTACTTTTAATCAAAAATATATTCATCACCAATTATGTTATAGTTGATTCGATAGCATGTAGAGTGGCAGAGACGTCTAGTAGTGGTCCTCTGGGCATTATTTTGTTGATTTTCCTGCTAGGAAATATGAGCTATAAAACTTTAAGTAGGGTAAATTTGACATACATTTTGAACAACTATGTCATCATCACTATCTTCATTCCCATCATCACCAGAACCTTCTGACTCCTCCAACTCATCATCAGCATTACATTACTAATGACTACCTACCTAGACTTGTACTTCTCCTGTCACCTCTCATTCAACTTGACAAGCTTGGCTTCCTGTCTTTTAAGACTTGCAGCCTTCTTCTACTCATCAAGGACTTCTTGCTTTCTGTACAGATGTGCAAGTTGCTTGTATCCCAGTATAAGACCACCCTTTAATTGGCGGTGGTCAGGCTTGGTGCTCTTCTATATGGCTTGCTGTTGCTGGAGGAGTTTTTTGGTAATGCTCAATTCTACCTCTGTCTATTGATGTAGGAAAACAAACTCAGTAAAATACTTTCTGACCTCAACCGTTGTTTCTATTTCTGGCACCTCACGTACCGACTTTACCAACTGGTTTAGCCTGGTAGATCGGTCACTCCTAGCAGTAAGTGGGCAAAGACCTGGTTGCCAAATTACAAGTGATAGTGGGAATGAGGCTTTTGATCAAAGAGTGGGATCACTGAGGATTCGATGTTGGTCGAATGGTATTAGACCAGTCGCACGCAATGCTAACATAATATTCCTCTTAGTAAAGGTCTTAAGTCTTGCTCTATGGAGTATGGGATAGAAGTCACCCTTCTGTAGCTTTGAATATGGTCTATGGGCACGCATCTTTGCTTCAACCTCTTATTTGTAGTATGTATTGAGAGGAGAAAACAAACCAACATCAAGTGGCTGAAGCACATGGGTCGAATGTCGAGGTAGGCAGATGAGGTGAATATTGTGCTCGATAGCAAATTCAATAAACTGAAAGTTCTCCCAATGTGAATTGTGGCCATCAAGTATAAGGATTCAGTGCTGTTTGATGCCATTTGTGGGTCGGGTTTTCGGCTCAAATATTTGTACCAACCACTCATAGGTAATCTGGTAATTGGTGTATCCAGTATGCGAATGAGTAAAAAAGGTATCCTGCTTCTCCTCAAAGTCGATATTGCTCTGATGACCCATAACATGTGTCCTTACAGGATAGATACTAAAAGGAGGGAAAACTATTCCAGATCCTGAAACAGCTTCAATATCAGTGACTCAACTGCGGTCACGATCCTGAATAACCTTTGGATTCCTCCTTGATGTTCTGCGAATGACCTGCCTACTACCAGATAGCCCAAGGGCAAATCCCTTGTCATCCATATTCCAAATATTCTCATCTGGAACATGAAACTTGCAGCAAGTATTGTAAAACCGATTCAGGTGGGATTCAAAGGATGAAAGGTCTGTAGTAAGTGCCCTCTACTTGTCCAGTACCTTCCCAACCTTGGATTAAATTTCTGAATGCCGAATTAAAAACTAGTATATCCAGTTGTCTCCTACCTTTTCTGCTTTTCCTTGATCTTTCAAAATCGCATAAACTATTTGATAAACATAAGAGTGATGTAGAGGCAACCTATAATCATCCCAATTTTCAACCCAGTTGACCAAGGCCTTCTCCTATTCATTACTGAGTAGTTGCTGATCGGGATGGCATTGAATTGTTGGCTGCGTGCGTCCATGATCCCAGTTGTTTCGTGTTGTGTTGGAAATCCTAAACTGTTTATTTGCTTTGCGAATTGAGAGCCCAGGAGTTCTTTAGTGAGGTTCATAAGCCTTTGCTATCCTATCCTCTTGATTGGCTTTCATTTTAGGCATTCTTTGGTATAATCGGAGGTTTTTTCTTAAAGTTGTAACTAAAAGAAGCAAGGAGATCGCTTGGGAAAAATATTTGTCAAAAGTAGTGATATTGAATTCAGTAGCTCACTTTATATATCTTAGATTTTGAGGCAACAACTTGTGAAATCATTGAGAATACTCTACCCATTGTATATATGTGAGCAACAATAGGATTAAGGCAGCTCATGGGCCATCGTGATTGAAAATAGTCATATTTGTAAAAATAGACAATTGCTTCAATAACAATGACAAAACTGTATATATTTTTAAACTTATGGCATATAATGAATGCTTATCTCACTCACACATTCTATTGATGTCTTACCTATGAAATGGTTGGGCATTGTAGTTTTATTCACTTTTTGATTCACAATATATAATAGAGCCTGGAGACCCACAACTAGGTGTTGACCTATAACAACCCCGATTATGGTAGGCACTATGTGCTTGCTTTTCTGTATAGGCGCTATAGTAATCTACTATAACCTCTGTGTTATTAAGTGCATCCTACTTGGATAAGTAATTCTTAACCTCCCTAAACCAGTCCTTGAGTTTGTCTGGTTGAAGATGCTCACCTTCTCCACTGAACTTGGATGGTTGTAGAAGCTTGATCTTTGGTTTCCTAGGTTGTTCTGAGGCGTCAGCTATCCTTCAAGATGCTAGTGGAGGTCCAGCCAGGTGTATGGGAGTCTCGGGTTCTTTCCAATTTCCCTGAGGTAGTGGTGGTGGTCTAGAGGGTCTAAGGGAGTCTGGAAATCCTCCAGGTGTTGTCACACTTCTTCTGGGTACTGCAGAGTCTAGTAGAGTTCCAAAGACTATCTCAGGGATGATTATCGTCCTTGGTCTCGATTGCTAAGCTGTCACTGTTCCCTGGCTTTCTCTTTCCACAATTTGCTTTGCATTAAGGTCCTCTTCTGAGTTTGTATCAAGGTCTCCTGGTTGTAGGAAACTTTGTCTAGGTATAGGTATATTGTAACCTTCTCCTTCTGGGTCTGTAACAGGGTTATTCTCAAGTCTGCTCTTAGGTCTGGATATCCTGCCTGACCTAATGGTCTAACTTCTTCCCTCTGTAATAATGAATGTAGCACCTAAGCCTGTAGTCTCTCCCTACCACTCCTGCTTCTAACTAGTTATCAAGAAAAGGGAACAGTGATCAATCCTTAACAATATTCTCAAACCAGAAAAGCAGATATAACCTGCTGAGCCGAAAAACAGTATAACAAGCACTAGCCAGTGTGAACAGTTATACGACAAAGCCCAAGTAGTAGCCTGCTATCATTTTGCAGTCTAAGGGACACCTGCTGATAGGTGAAGACAAAGGGAGTACAATAGAGCAGTTTATGGAGTGAAGGGGAACAATAAGATCGCCGTTCAACCATGTGTATTCACTGTATAGGTATCTGTCTAATGTCTGTTGTCTCCTGCTACCCAGGAGACCACTCTTATATTCATGAAATCTTTCCTGCAACAGCTAAAGCTCTGGAAACCCACAGCCACTATAAATACTGGTGAGTGTACACCTACCGGAATCCTGTGGACCTGCTGGAGTCCTGAAAAGCCTGGGGCTTTGCCACAACACTGCCTCTATCCTACTGCCAGTATAGATAACATGTTCCTTCCCTTGAAAGTCCAGGGGCACAATCCTGCCTATCCTCCAAAGCATACAGTTAGAAGACTGCCGGAATCTAGAGATTCTGATATGGAAATCAAATACAAAAGAAATCAAATCAAATAAATGTAATCTGACAAAGGAAAGGCTAACGAGAGTGGTAATAGAGGTACTTGAACATTTGACCATGTTACATACATGGAAAATACTTTTACAATATTTCTAGGACTAGAATTATGAACTATAAAGAGTTTTGAACTTGCACTCTAATTTATATAATGTAACAACAACTTTATACAAGACTTGGGGAAAATAAGTGTAGTTGCTATACAAACTGGAAAATGGAATAACACAAAACCTGGTTTAAGGTGTCAGGCCAATTTTCACATATCTGCACCCATATGATCTTTGACTAAGACTCACCAGCTTTGCTATAGACACAACTTCTTACTACAGTAGGTTGTAGTTATATAATAATCTCCTAATTCTATATACTATTATATCAAAACCCTCATACCATATTATATATATGTCATAGGCAAACCAGCCTCTACACATTTATTTCTTTTTACATGATCTTGTCTCTTAACTTTAGGACAATATTTCCTATCACTGAATTCAGTCAACTATAACTCTGTGAGATTTTGTTAGGCACATGGGTAAATGATATTGGAATCTAGTAGCGCATTCATACGAAAAATGCGTGAAAATCCAAGTCATACCCCTGCGACAAGACTGGCACCTTCCGTAGTTGCTCGTTCACATACAAAACCGAGTTAGTGAAGCACCTCTTGTAACACCGTATATGTCGCCGCTGTCTGTCCGACCGGATGCTGTTCCCAGTGTATATAAGAGTGGCTCTCTGGCTATCCAACCCAGATGGAACAAAGCGATTGTGTTAAGAACTCGCGGAGTTACACGCTTTTGAGGTCGGAAGACTAAAATATGGATAGGGTTAGTCCCGATGGGAAAGAGCACGAGCGGGAAGTAGGCCACTCCACTACTAAGTGAGAATGTGCTGATGCCCCTATATGATGCCAGTATGGTCAAACCAATTGGAACAAGTTGATAAGGAGAGGCAGTGATGATGAGAAGGTAATTGCCTGATCGTGAACACAAGCAATCCTGAGAGCCAGCTGCAGTGCCGGTTCTATCGGAACGGTGCAGATAAGGTCAACAACTAAGCAGACCCCTTGGTGTTCTAAGAGACTATTGGTACGTTCCAAATTGGACGGGCAAAGTCGGAACAGCTGAAAGGAGGTCAGGCGTCTCCTACCAAAAGGTGCGCAACCCTTTTGGTAAAAGAGGAGCTCCGACTGCACTATTAGCTGTGAGGGGAAGAGAATCTTCAGGGTCAAACAGTGTTCGCACTAAGGTAGAAAGCTGTAGAAACACGGATGGGTACTTAGTTAGTATGAAAGCTAGATGTAGTCCGCGAACACTCAGACATGGGATATAAATATCCAAGTGCCTCCCGAGCTTTACCTATCATCAAGCAACGGAGAAGAGATCTTATCAATATCATACATTTTACTTGAAAAATCTTTTATAGTCAATCAAACGAGCCTTCCTAAACAAGTCTCCATCTACGGAAAAAAGATATAGGCCTAGTTCGATTTGCGTGTCCTTAGAATCGGCTACCCCTAACAGATTTCCACCCTATTGGCCTATTCTACTGTTTTCTGATAGACAGAAAGTCTCCTTTTATATACTATGCAAACAGCATTCAGTTGGACATACAGTATTAAGGTATATGGTGTTACAAAGAGGGCCCTAATTGAATACATTTTAGTAAAAGAAAGTAACTATACAAGACGCCAGTAGTGATTGGCAGGTTGATTAGTGGAACTGGAGGAGTATGATTCAATATAGAAGTTTGTTCCATTTAGCACACCTCTTAGTTTGTCTCTGCAAGGATGTGTTGTAAGTCTGTTGTACCTCACAGTCCCCTCCCCAGTTCTCTAAAAACCTATTACCATTTAGCATTTTGATACATCTTCATAATGCATGTATTACTCCTAATCAACTCCTTAAAATCAGCTTTTCTCCAATCTTTATGAATGAGAGCCCTGAGTTTATTTCCTATCATCATCCTTTGGCTTGACCTTTGTCTTGTTGTAGCTATTAACTTTTGAAGATTTGCCTCTTTCACTATGCAGTTAACTAGATATTTTGTAAGAAAGGCTGGTAAATTCAATTAAGATTACTCACCTGTATCCATGGAGAAACCTTTGGTATATTTACCTTTGAAATCTGCTCTATTCATTCGGCTGTTTTATTTAGCACCTTCTACATTTGTACAATGTTGTTAATAGCTAAAGATAGAGTATTAGCCAAATTGTGGTAAATTGTCCTGGAATGGACTCTTAGTAGTATAAGAAAGGTTTTGACAGCGGACTAGGGGCAGTTAATGAGCTGGAAAACTTGGCAAATGCTTCCTAGGTAGTGGAAAAATATCATAATCATTCCTGTTTCTGTTTTGATCATTTTGCAGCAGGTGGTTTTTTTTTTCTTTTGTTTGAGAGAGTTGTATTATTTACTCTCTGGATCACTTAAATATTGTATAACTGGCTCTTGTTTTTCACCCTAACTGAAAGGACTTGGATACAAGGGGAAAAAATGTAGTAGGACAGAACAATTGTAGGACAGATGGTCACAGTCAAGATTGCGGTATTGTGGATTGGTAAATAACATGGCCACGGTCTTTGCTGTAGTTTTGGTAAGGTGATGACACTTCTCCGAGAATGCATCACAAAGATTTTGGAGTAATGTAATATAAAAGAAGAAACAGATCACACTAGTATGGAACCGTATATAAGCGGTCACGCCTATAGTACCCCTTTCGATATCCAGTTGTTCCTATAACTATACCAAGGTTTCTACTAATCAATTACCAACAGTTTCAAACCCTATTGGATCTCTACCATGCAGCTCTCAGCCACCAATTTTGTCGTCTAGTCGGTGTCAACCTAGGCGTTTTGCACTGAACGGCGCCGGCTCGATTCGCGGGGCCGGTGGTCGGGTGGCCTTATACCTGCTAAGACTGTGTCTCCCCAAGCTTAGGAAATAAAATTTGATTAAGCTCAATGCTTGGTTTAACTGTTATTCATATTTTCATCCCTGATTACCTCTACAAAAAGCTGGATTTATTCTAGTTAGAAAGAGTGGAAAAATAGTTACTTTTTGCTGGAAAAAGTGGTGGGAACTGGCCCTCAAGGGGCTAGAACAGGTTGTCAAGAAGAAAAATACACAATTTAGGTGATTGAAAAAAGGTTGAATGGGGATGTAGCTCCTGAAAGTATGTGTTATGGCTCGGGATATCACCGTGAGTTAGTACTCGAGTATCTTGCGTTGAACGGAAAAGTGCCTCCTGGGTGTGCTGCCAAATTTGGAACCGTGCGTACTGTTGTTCCTCCCTCCTTCTACCTACCATAGCTGTTCCACGTTCCGGTCGATCAAAACAAATTTACGGCGTTCTTATATGACGGTATCTAGATCACCCAGCTCCCATAATTCCTTCTCAATCACTCGCCAGTACTCCCCATCTACCACAGGCCCTGCAATTGCACCTTCTAGCGGATGTAAAATACTGCTTCTTCGTGCTACCCTTGTCTCCCTGTCTCCACCTTTGGAGAAAGCCCACTCTCTCCATACACAATTTGGTTTCCAGTGTCTCCTCTAAATAGGAATAAAGTTGATTAAGCGATCCGCAGGCTGATGTCTTGCTATCTGTCAAAACTTCCAGAAAATGCCTTACAGTTACGATGGAATGACTACAACAACAGTGACGCCCACAACAGTACCGTGAAAACTGGACTAATTGGCCCCATCGCTAGACGTCCAGAATTCCCTCTTTGGGGTTTGGGGGGTTGGGGAACACAGCAAAGGACTATCCTTTGGCCCTCAGCTGAGACAAATAAGAATAATACTACCGACGTTACTATGAGAGGCAACTGCAAGGTCTAGTGTGAGGGTCAATTATTTTAACCATAGTTTTTACGGTAGTTACATGATCGACAGGAATGTTGCCATTAGTGCTCCCAACCATCCAGGGCGGCAGGGCCCCGCGGGTGACTGCCGAGAGCCCTGGCCGGGACGGGACGGCTATCTGTAGTCCGTCCGGGGCGGTCAAAGTGCAAGACGGCCGTCCTGAGGCCCGACGGCGGGCCCTATAGGTTGAGACATGTTAGTTCGGGGCAGGGGGTAGACGGAGGATGGGAGGGTACGGCATTGTACGGCAGGGAGCAGGTGAAGATGGCCGGTAATGGCGAGGGATGGCGGGGGACGGCGGGGGACGGCCGGTGACGGCACGAGTGATCTCTCATTATGTGATAATAATTCGTTTAAAGGTGTATGATTTCCCCTTGGCTGTCCAGGAAGTCCAAACACTAGGACTATAGTCCTCTGCAGTCCGCCCGGCCCTCACCTTCCTGAGCGCAGTCCGTCCTAGCACCCACATAAAGACGGACTATGAACCGCAGTCTGTCCCGTCCTACCCTGAAGACGGACGGACTGGACGGCTGGGAAAACTGGTTGCCATGGTGCTCCGCCAAAGGGCTTCCTCAGGTATGACAAAAGAAGGACTATGGCTTACGGTATACTCGGTCTTTCTCAAACACAGGCCGGCTGGGCCGTTCGGATCACTGCCTAGGAGGGGTGCGAGGGCCAGGTTGTGGGTCAGAAAGGTAGATATATCACAGCTAGCTAACATCCGGCATGTATACAGCAAAAGAAATGCTGTCCTGGTCTGTGTATATCGGATCAGCAGATGCCATTTCAAACCATCCAACCGCACAAGTCACAATTCGTGATACCCATAACACCCAATTATAGGAATATTTAAAAGCCTTTAGTTGCCTCGCAAGTGTCTAATTAACAAGGCATGAAGAGATGATGAAAGCATGCCATTTGGAATACATTTTCCAATCCCAAATCGACCTACTTCCCCCCTTTCTTCTTCTGGGCCTTCTTCTCAACCCTCCCCTCACGAACTTTGTCCATATCAGATGCCGCTTGTCCCATAGGCTGCTTCCCACCCTTCTTCCCTTGTGCGCGTCCACCGGCAGAAGACTTGCCCTTCTTCTTCATCTTGGCAGCAGGTTTTTCATCCTCGTCGCTGCCATTGTCGTCCTCACTCCCACATGTGTAATCGGCGTCCTCGTGTTTCACCTTTTTATCAAAAGAATCGTCACGCTCCGCCAACGTGCTATGCAGCAGGTCCCTAAGATGAGGGTTATCGCATAGGTGTGGCTCGTCGGGGTCTTCACCACACCAACAGGGGAGTTGGTCCATGAACAAACTGCTGCTGATATCTGACAATACGGATTGGACGTCATCATCATCATCGTCATTACCGTCATCATGCGACACAAGTTGTTCGCTGCTCCAGGATTGGGTGTGGTCGCCGTCTTGGTTTTGCATTTTGCTGGTGTATTGGGATTGCCATTAGCGAATGGTCGGCGGGGTGAAATGGCGGTTGAAATACTTACAGAAATTGTGAGACAGCCGTATTATGCAGTTTTAGTTGGGAAGGTGCCAGTAGGTAGAGGTCTTGTTTTTTGCAGAGTGAGTGAGTGACAAGATTGACACTCTGCAAATGGGTGGCTGCCAGTGGAGAGGAATGGGAAGAAAGGAGAAGGAAGATTGGGTGGGGCTCTTTATATACACAGAAAAATACCTTTGGGTGCTGTATCACGGTAGGGCTACGGTTCTGTTGGCAGCGCCAAAATACAATGGACGCTGAAGCTTGACTCCCTCAACCCTGATTTCTATGGTCCCGGGCTGGTGGTTGTTAAACCCTGCGGAAGGTGGCCGTTGAGTTCGGGCTTAGGGGACAATCGACCCCTCCGTGCCCGGGCGGGCACCACATACACCAGACCTAATGCGCGAGCAAGGTCTGAATGTTGCTGATGAAATCTTTATTTCCTTATTTGGTAGACAGCATTCAAAACGCCAACCCCTCTGGTGCCCCCAAAGCACTCCGCAATTCCCAGCTAAAGTGCTCACTTTGACTCACGACCTATCACTCGAGCAAGATGTGGCGCCTAACCCGAGGAGGGTTAATCGATCATGATTGGATATGCTAGCCCGGCCTGCTGCACTGCTTCATGCGTGAGGGAGTGTATGGTGCCATATCAAGACATCCACCAGACGCCGATATCTGGTATGAGTATGACAGTTTCAGAAACATGTATTGGGCGAGACAGTAAGCAACGACCGTTCTTCACCCTTTTCTTCACCCTCAACCTACACTGTTCTATTTACTCTCCCACTTTAGTTCACTTTGCCTGTAATCCCCCTCCTATCGTACTCAACCTCTAACATTCAGAGTTGAACACTACGCTTTATGATCCTAACCCGAAGCTGACCAAAATAACTTCTGACAATCTCATTTGTTGCCGAAGATCTATCGTCCTATGCTATGCCTCTTGGCTTTGTGTGAAACATGGAGGAATTTGGAGATCTTTAGGGCAATGGAAGGGGCAAGAGGGGGAACGGAAGGTGAAGGGGCCATTGAGTATTGCAGCATGCAAATACGGGACGGGCGTACCGGAGACGGATACTGCCTGCATATTATGTGCGTCATTATCTCGAAATCCATTGCCAATCAGAATCACAATCTGTGAGAATGTCGAGAACTTTTAATTATCCCCAAAACACACAATTAAATGGGGGGAAAAAAAAAATCAGTACAGAATGCAACTATAAACAAAATTTCCAATCACATCTCAGCCTATCTCCTCCCCTTCCTCCAAGGACTTTTCCCGACCCTCCCCTGGGAGACGCTCTTCACACCAAGCCCTTTTCGCCCACTCATCACCTTTCCTGCCTTCTTCCTCCCCCCACCCCCACCATCTAAAGAATGCATACTGTTCCCGCTCTTTTTTACGGTGTCAACTTCCATCTCTCCATCCTCATTATCACCATCCTCGTCATCGTGCCTCCCCTTCTTATTAGAATACTTCACACGTCCCCGCTGCCCACGTACAAATGCATCCTTGCTAGTAATTGCCTGAACATATGCGCTCACGCTATCGGCGGGAGTGAGACCGGCACCCATATCCATATCCTCATCACCTCGCTCTGCATTGCCATTGTCCTCCCCGCCGAAAATGAGTTTCCCATCCCTGTTAGTCCTCACCTTTGTCGCAGCAGACTTTCTCAAGTCCCCAATCTGGGCGCGCTGCGGCCGAGTAGAAGAAATGTTTGCAATAGATTTCCGATCCAGCAGGTCGAGCGGCTCGTCTACCTCTTCGTGGATGTATGCTTCGCCGTATTTGCTACCACGCTTGTTCCTCCGGCGTGGAGCGGAATCGGTTTCGGGGACAGAGTCGCAAGACAAGTCTGAATCGGAGTCATAGATTGCTGCTTCGAATTCTGAGGCGAATTTACCCTGACGTTTCGCCCTTGATGCAGTGTTTACATCCTCCCCACCGCCGTCTTCATCGCCATTGGTGGTGGCGGCATCTTTATGCCTCTTTCTCCGTTCTCGCGTCTTCCGGATATTAACTACAAGCTTTTTATCTTCCTCTGGAACGTGCTTTTCCACAGTCTCATAGCCAAAACGCCGGATCATACGTTCTATGATGTGCTTGACCTTTGCTTTGAAATGCGCTTTATGCTCGTGGCTCCAGACCATCAAGTTTGGGATTAAGGTATTGAACCTGGGCAGCATGATTTCTTTTGGGAGGGAGATCATGCACACCTTCACAAAGCCCAAGACCGAACGGACAACCTCGCGGTTCTTGCTGGTAAGGAAGAGGTCTAAGGTTGATATCATTTCTGAGATGAGGGGTTTGTTTATGTCATCTTTGTGCCATCAGTGCATTATTCTTGAAATCTGTGGAGGGGTTAGGATAACCTTTGAATTGGTATAAAATACGAGTAAGAGCGGTGATACTCGCGCTGATCATATGTGGTGTGCTACCCGCGAGACCGGCGGAGACCATAGTGACGTATTCGTCGAGCGTTGCGGTGACATTCGGGGTGTCCGAGGGCATGTGAGTTACTTTGCTGTTTACCACTGTGCCGCCGGATTTCATCTTCTCGCCCATGAGGACTAGCAGGTCAAAGGCTGCTGTGCGGGTCTTTTCATTGACTTCCTTCGCAGAGATGACGACCTCAGAGAGGATTGATGGAATAAAGTGCAGGTCTGAGGTCGGGAGGAATTCAACAATTTGGGAGAGGGCCATCAGGCGACTCTATTGTACAGTCAGTAGATGCCCTCATTGATAACAAGAAAGGGGGGGATCAACTCCTCTGGCGGGAGACGTGACATTCTCCGCAGCTGTTATTAAGAAATTTTGTAGATCCTCAGACTTCTCAACCAATGCTTGCTTGCCGCATTCTGTTTCTGATAGCCTTGGAATGACCTTGTACGCCTTTTTCTGCAATTGCGGGTCTTCACTCTTATTCGCCGTGACAGAAAAGATTGTGAAAAGTGCCTGGTGGCTACCCGGCGGGAGGTATGGTGTAATGGCTACGACCAAATCCATAAGTGTATGTGCCATCGGTGCCATCCTGGTATTCCCAGGTGTTTCTGTCTCGCTCTTCTTCTTGACAGGTTCGGCAAGGGTTGTCTCGAGCATCAAGGTAACCTTCTGAAACGTTGCCATGAGTTCCGCATCAGGGGTGATTCCCAAGAAAGAGTTGAGACACTTAAGTATGAACCCGCGATATTGTGGCAACGTCGTACTATAAACATTAAACAAAACCGCCAGCATATTCCCAGAAAAGGAAGCAAGGTGCGCAATATTCCCCCTCGCGTCAGACTTTGAAACTCGGCGTTGAGTTACCAAATTCTCTTCATCGCCTTCAAGCGGAACTTCCAAAACGGCCACATTGGAGTCAACAAGCTGCTGCAAAGCCCTGCAAATATCTGGCCGAATATCGACTTTCTGATAGAGCACATTGGCGATCAATTCTGCGAATGGTTGGTCAAAAGCCTCTGTAAGGTCCAACGGTAAATCACAATACCCCGGCAAAAGCGCCCAAATCTGGCCCACCAGCGTTTCAAAAATTTTAATCTCAACGGTCTTCTCCTTCTCACTGAAGTCCACGACTTTCTGGAAAAAGGCCTCACTGAGAGGGACGAATTCCTTCCTGAAGTGCTGGAGTTTGGCGTTTCCCACCCAGTCTCTCAAAATCGGTAACATCCAAGCACGGCCAGGGGCATCAGGTGCGGGTTTGATCAGGTTAAGTGAGAGAATGGAGAGGATGGCGTCCGGCCCCACGGCACGGATCGCTTGTCCCAGGACTTCGTCGGCCTCTTTCTTGCCCTGGAAACCCTCATTTGAGCGGAGGCTACCAACAATTTTAATGGCTTCGTCAAGGAGCGGGGTTGAGCGCCAGCGGAGCTTGTCGAAGAGAGAGGAGAGGATGTTGAATACTTGGCTCCAGGCGCCTTGGAAACGTACGCTGAGTAGGTCTGTTGTGGCAGTGGTGATCTTTTTAAAAATATTCTCAGTAGATCTTGTGATGTCAAAGAGGGAACTGTCAGGGATACAACCAGTCACCAGTGATATTAGGCATTGCGCTGCGGAAGTTCGGATGTTGTATGCTTGAGAGTCTAAAAATGGAGCGATGGTTCCAAAAAGGGATGGCATTTTCGCGAATGCCTCGTCCTCTGATACTTGAGCGTATACTTCGTATCCTCTCGCGATGACCGCCAGCCATGACGGTAGTAGTTGTGAATCATTTTGTGAAGGTCTTAGTTCAGAAATAACCTCAAGTACTCTTGGCAACTTTGCGCTTGCCATGCCATCTACTAAACCGGCAAACATCTCTTCAAACACCCCGAACGCCGCCATCATCACGTATTCATTAGTGCTCTTTGAAACGCCCAATAGAACCTCACACAATCCCTCAACCTTCTTGCTCGGCCAACTCCCAGCACCCGCAACAGCTTTAATCAACTGAAGTGAATGTATAATCCTCGGGTCGTGTTCCCCATTCTTCTTCCTCTGTCCTTCACTTACCACCGCCAAATCTGCCACGCTCTGCAGAGTAATTGTAGCGCACATTTCTGCCGCTGGGTGATCTAAACTCGGGCTTGGTGGGGAGTTCCCCAAAACCTTTGTGACAGCCTCGTGCGCCCTCTTGCGTACTTTCGGTCGATTTTCAAGTCCCAAGTTCAGTAACCCTGCCAGTGCCCTCCGAGGTCCAATGTCACGTTGGGGAATTGCCCACGCGGGCCCGTCCTGGGCTACCAGTAAGCTCTCTAAACACCCAATGCTGCTCCTTAGCAATGGCGCATCCGCATCATTGGCTGTAAGCGCAGGTGCTAGATGCGTGAGAATCTCTCGAAACTTGGATCGAAGTAGAGGCGGAGGTGCGAACGGCGCAACAATATCCAACAGGTAAACTGTTGAGGCCGCAAGATCTTTATTCAATACTGCAGATGTTGACATAGCCTGTTGCAATAGCGAAAGCAACGCAGCGAAGTATACTGTGGGTGTGAATTCTGTTTTTTGCTCTCGGAGGGTGTCTTCTACAGCGGAGAGAACCACTGCTACCTATAGCCGCACCAAAGTTGCCGTTCAGTATGAAGCATTCATGGGAAACCGATCAAAGCATGGATTGTGTTGACAAACCTGCCGTTGGTTCTGCAGGTTTGGAGAGCGGATTTTTTCTAATTTCGCCTCTAATGACATCTTTTTTTCGTTATTTGCGAAAAATGTGGGGGACGGAATTTTGGAAGAAAAAATAATAATCTCGAAGTGGGTTCGTTGGTGGGGTTATTACGGTCGGGTAACTATATATCATACTTGTAATAAATTGGGGCTTGACGTACCGTAGACTGAAGTTCTAGGAGATGAGGCACCTCGGTGTTGTGTCTTGTCGAGGCTGAGACAGTCATTCCCGATATTACGCGTCCCCGACGCAGCACTGGAACCACTTCGCAACACGTCTCGCAATACAGCAGCAGAAACTTGATGATCAACGTGCCTGGAGCTTACTTCCTGGAGTCTTCACTTTGACAGAAACCACCAACCACCAACTCCAACCATGCGTTCTCTCCGAAATTGGGGCGCTCTTTTGCTGCCATTTTGCTTCCTGTTTTCTCTCGCCTCATGCTCCAAGGCAGATTCCACTCTTGTCCCACGGAAGAATTTCATTCCTTCGCAGGTCTTTAAGAATTCAAATCTTTTGCGGACAATTGACATCACCAAGCCGTATGTCCGCGAGACCATTGCCATGGTTATTGACAATATCTCCAAAGAACCTCAAGATGAGTACTATGTTCCCGTTCCGAAGGGAATCTTAGAGAATATTAGTTACCTGGAGGCAAGAGGTGAAGATGGGCCACATATTGTCAACACTGGCGTGTTCAACCCCGAAAGGTTTGTTTTCTCACTGGCATGAACCCGCGACAGCCGATTTGGAAATTGACTTTTATTCCCTAGTGAGACACATTACTACAGGGTTCTCCTGAACGCACCTCTTCCGGTTGGCAAGTCGACAAAGCTCTGGATTACTCTTGCTCAGACCAATTGTCTTATTCCTGTCCCCCCCCTTATCGGCCAAAACGACAAGCAGTTTCTCCAGTGGACTGGCTCCCAGTATGCCGCTTCGGCATACGTTACCGAGAAACAAAAGACAAAAATTAAGTTTCCCAACAACGAAGTGCCAAATTATACTATACTGGAGAAGAACGGCAAGAGCGATGACCCGACTGCAGCTGGAAGTTGGTACACATATGGACCCTACAAGACTGTTAACCCGGACCAGAAAGGGGGAAAGGTTATTACCCTCCGATTTGAGTACACAAACCCGGTAATTAAAATGAACAAAATGGAAAGGCACATTGAGGTCAGCCATTGGGGTGGTAATATTGCCTTTGAGGAGCGCTACTGGATGACTAACTTGGGAGCAAAGTGAGTTATTCAAGAACTGACTGTTGTGAACATTACTGACCAATGGGACTGTCGTTAGGCTCAAGGATACTTTCTCCCGCGTGCAATGGGCGTCAACTAGCTACTACAACCCCCCCACCAGCGCCATCAAGCAATTAACCTTCTCCCTCATCCCTGGAGCACAGGATGCCTATTTTACCGATGAGATTGGCAACGTTTCCACATCACGTTTCCGCAGCAGCATTCGTGAAGCTCACCTTGAGCTCAAGCCCCGCTACCCTATCTTTGGGGGCTGGAACTACTCCTTTGTTGTAGGATGGAATCACGACCTCAAGAACTTCTTGAGGGTCAGTCAGGATGGGGAGAGATATGTCCTTAAGGTTCCTTTCTTGGAAGGTCCCAAGGATAGTGTTACTTATGACGAGATAGAAGTTACTGTTGTCCTTCCCGAAGGTGCCACGTATGTACTTCTGCCCCGGCTTATGGTTTGCCAATTCTGACAGGAAGTGCGTTGAGTGATGTTAAATACTCTCCTCCTATCCCTCTCTTCAGTGAAGAGGAATATCTCCACCACACCTTCATGGATACCCTCGGCCGTACAGCTATCAAAATGAAGGCTGTCAACATTGTGGATGAACAGCACAAGAAGGAACTAATCGTGAGGCTCTCTGCTCCCTGTTGTCACCACAAACTCACACTAACTCATTCGGGTTAGGTTACCTATCACTACCCAACCATGGCGCTCTACAGAAAACCGTTTGTGATGTTTACCGGTGTTCTCACTCTCTTCACTTTCTCGTGGCTTGTTAGCAAAATTGACTTTAGGATTGGAAAATAAAGAAACAGGAATTTCGGTTATGTATATAATATGATATCCTTTTTTTTCTTCTTTTTTTTTTTTTTTTTTCTTTAATTGATAAGAACGGTAGGAATGTCTGAATGGTTTCCTTCAGTTAGAGTCAGTGTTTTGAGAAAGGATGGCGTGGAACGGGATCGGGCGTGGGAAGTGGGAACAAAAATGTGGTCCTCTTTTGGAATGAGACTTTGTTATCGTACTCGGATGCCATTGTGGAATTTGAATGATACGTTAGGGTGGGAAATAAGTTGGCCTTCCTCTCTGGTCAGTCTAGCAGGTCCTTTTCGAAGGCGCAAAGCTGTCCTCTTACGAGTAGTCTAGGTATTGCAAACGGAGTAAACTCGCTCTTTTTGTTATGCTTAGCCTATCGACTGGTGGCCCTTTTTTCCCTTGTTGATCAGGGTCAATTTCTATCATTCCCGGCTTACACAATCAGTGCGGCACTACCAGCGCATGCATTGGGGTACGCACTAAAACTAAAAAAAAAAAAAAAAAAAAAAAAAATTAACAAACAAGAGGGAACACCGTGGGTATTTGCTGCAACAATAAGGGGAGCCACATGTCGGGAATAAAATAAATAAAGCATCCATTAAAACCAATCATCCACAGAAAAAATCAACACACCGACAAACAGCTTACGTACTCAAGTTGCCGGATTGAAGTCATAAGGGTGTATGTCAAACCACAACTAACCCTATCCGGCATCAATTTCAATAGTATTGGTATTACTAATTTTACAACCATTTCGACTATAACAGTACGAGTACTGTAGTCTATTATGCTGGCTGAAACTAATGTCATTGATTGAGGCTGGGAAGCTCAGCTGTAGACACTACTTCTGGCTACTATGGGCTGTAGTCATATGCTAACATCTCAGTTCTATATACTATCACATCTAAATCTAATACCATTTCCCATATGTATGACAAGAAACCCCTAAGGAACAACTGTGCAAAAGTTACTTTTTGTAAATAGAACAGCTAAAGCTACCCCAACAAGCCATATTACTTACTATATTAAATTGTGAATAGCAGCCAACTCTAGTTTTCCTAATAGTCAAGCAATCAAGAATATCAGGAAGAATCCCAATAATCCTAGCTCAGTTATATATATAGCCTAACTGACATACAAAGTCAAGAATGCTTCTAGCAAGATATATTATGTAGATCTAACAACTTATAGTCAATCAATGACTTGGTTACTGATAGAATATTTCTCTTACCTCTAAGTCTAGTGATTGAAGTGCTAAAGAGGATTAAAGATTTTGTTTTAGTAAGTCAATATATTAGGAGAATTGTTATTGATAATATAAGGGTTTTTGTAACTACTATAAAGAAAGGTAGACAGTACTCAGTGGGAATATGAGGCAAGATATATTGACAAAGATTATCCATAAGCCAGAAGCTTTAACCTTAATCATACTTTATTTCCTTTTGCTATTTGTAATAAATTACCTAACTTCCTGCTCGTGATATACACCTAAATAAATAGCAACTGTGACAGTTAATAGTAAAGTTTGTATTTTGAAAGAGTAAATTGAAATAAGATATTTACATGTAACTACCAACTAAGTATAATAAAAACAAAAGATAAAACTACAACCTATAGGATTATTGACCTAAGCAATCAGTCAATAAATAGTATAAACCTTTTGCAAAATTCTTTCCTGTAAAGTTGTAACTGAATTATACTTTGACTAATGCATATTTATCCATATTAAATTGTATAACTTTTATATCTCCCTTCATATGAAAAATTTCTTATGATATTGGACCTTAAACCCAATAGTTTTCTAATGGTTATAGCAGCATCAAATGTGCATTAGAGAGTTCATAGTTTGATTGAGTTTGTAATTATCCAGTCCATATGTGGAATATATATCTGATGTAACTACTCTTTCCTATAGCTTGGTACCAGATATATCCTCATGATATTTGAAATGTTATATTCCTGCTTAATATTAACCTATTTATTCAATAATGTTAGGCACAAACGACTCCCTAGAGGATTAGAGGACTTTTTCAGGAGGAATGACATGAATCTGAACCTCTACGGGCAATTACCCCACTGCTGCTCCGGCCTTCGCCCGGAAAGTCGACACTGGCACCTTGTGCAGTTGCTCGTTTACTAAGAAAAATGAGAAATAGGAACCCATCTTGTAACCCCGTATACGTCGTCGCCGTCCGACTAACCGGATGCTGTCCGCAGGGTAAATAAGAGGGTCTCACTGGATACGACTGGGAAGTGGAACGAAGTGATTCCGTTAAGAACTCGCAGAGTTACGCCCAGTTGAAGTTAAGAGAGCCCGGGTAGTGCTAGATGGGTAAGAATGCGTGATTGATGAGGGCTACTCCGATACACACCGAGAGTATGCTGACGCCCCCGTGATGCCTATAAGGTCAATGAACCTGTCGGAACAAGTTGAATAAGAGAGGCAGTAAAGACGAGAAGGTATTAGCCCAATCGTGAACACTAGTCATCCTGAAAGACAGCTGCAGAGCCGGATAAGACAGCACGAAGCAGATTCGGCCCACAACCAAGCTGGCCCCTAGGAGTTCTAAGAAGTTATTGGTATGTTCCAAACTGGGCAACTATATCTTAAACAGCCGAATGAAGGTTGACAACTCAGACTAACTAGGTCCACACCCGTAGAGAAGTTGTGAGCTTTGATCATACCATTAGCTCTATAGGGGGAAGAGAAAGTTTCAGGGTCAAAGCGGGTTCGCTCTTGGATTTAGCGACGAAGGTTGGGAAGAAAATACCCGTTTATATGTAAACCAGTTGTAGTCCGTAAACACTCAGACGCAGGATATAAATATCGAAGTGCCTCCTGAGCTTTAGCCATCATCAAGGAACGGAGAAGAGATCTTATCAATATCATAAGTTTTAATCAAAAAATCGTTTCCTACCAGCCATCCTAGACACTCTCCATTTATGAAGAAAGATTTAAGCCTAGTCCGATTCGCTTGCCCTTAGAATCGACTACCCTTAAAAGTATATTGATATTTCTCCTTGTTACCAAGGCTCTTTACATGACCACTGGACACCTCCAAGTTATACCTCAGGAATCACACAAGCTCATAGCTGATTCCAGACACCTTGACGAGCTTGTACTCGAATCACGTCCGTCAAATTACATCTCCTCATTCGAAGAAATACTTGAAAACTCCCTCCTGGAGATTCAATTATATATACCTCAGGAACCCTCCTGGTTCACTGATCCCTTACTCATCCCTACCGAATTAGATTTCCAAGATATCTACGAACACTTCTACGGTCCAACCTTCCTGTGGAAACCGTTCGAAGACTACGATACTGAAGAAGAAGGAACCTGCAGTTCTTTTAGCTTTACCTCCCCCTCCTTCAGCCTATCTCTTTGGAGACTAGGAAAACATCTTAAGTCCCAATAAAACGAGATGGCCAGACAATTGACTGTTGACACAGACAGAGCCATGTCGGACATAGAAGAAGTCTCCCTGGTTGGAAGCGACCATGCACCAGGATGCTCCAGGTTACCTTTGGCACTCCACCACCTTTCACAGCCAAGCGGAGTCAGAAAGTCGGCCCCTGGAACTCGATCAAGCACTCCCTGTCCCCCCGATGCTAGAAATCCAGCTATGGAAAGATTAGCAGAACGTATAGGCCAGGCAATGAGCTACTTCGACCATACCCTTCAGGAATCGGTTGATATGCAACATCTGGCCTACCGTGAACTATCGGGTCAACCACAGGATCAGGCAAATGAACTCCAGCATCATGCTCAATGGATAACCCGTGGGGAACAGATCATTGGCGAAGAGTTGAAACAGGTCACTTCGGGACTTGAAATGTTAGCAACTGAAACCGGCGCACTTCAAGATGCAACCACCAAACAGTTGGAGGAAAAGTTGTGTCCGCAGGAAGAACGAGCTGCATACCATGAAGCGGTAAGTACCCAACTTCGTGCTAACATTGGGGCAATAGGACAAGAGTCACTGGATCGAGACCGCCAGCTAGAACAGGCTTTGGCTAGGCAAAAAGCAGAACTGCTGCAAAGACAAGTGGCCGCATCAAAAGAACATGAGCGGACCAGAGAGGAGTTACATGAACTGCACCAATGCCTTGAACATGAGCGGTTAGAACGGGAGGCCTAAGTGATCAGGCAGAATGCCACATCTGAGCAACTAAATCGAATGTTGACTCAGATGAATGAAACTTTGCTGCAACTACAGGTTGCGAGGAACCCACCAAGTGTGTGGGAAACAGTGGCGCCACAGCTAGTGGAAAATCGGGGCTTGGAAAAACGGACCACGGCTGATAGCGGAGAAGTATTTCGGTTCATTCCCCGAAGAGACAAAGTAAGGGCAGTGGATCGAGGTGACGGAAACGGAAATGGTGGAAGGGAACTACCCCCGCCTCCTCCGACGAATGCACCCAACCCGGGAGATGATGACCCAGGATCGGAAGGCAGAGTTTATCCCTCATGACAAGAGGGTGAGCCATCATGTAGACCCTTACCTGACCGAAAGTTCGAATCCGAAGCAGAAGCATAGGTTGACCGACTGGGGCAACTATTTTCCAGAACTAACCGCCGACAAGCGGATTCACCTTTCAAGTTTGAGAATAAGCCTACTCAGGATGTGCGAGTATGGTTATTAAATTGTGAGGACTACTTTGGGAAAAACCCATGGGAATGGGAAAATGATGAGGAACGCATCAAGTATACATTAGGAAGAATGGAAGGAACCGAGGTGGCACCCTTCTCGATAACTTATCGCAAGAAATAACTGGGGACCTCAGATTCCCAATGCATGAGGGTTATGATTTCTGGATCACTTTCCTAGCCGAAGTTACATAACGATTCTCAGTACTGCATAAGGCACAAAAGGCCTTAGCCAAGATGGAGAAGGTCTGGTATACAGGGGATATAGAGAAGTATCTCCCTACCATGAAAAACCACAATATCGAGGCAGAAGTATCCAGCATCGCTTAGAGAACCATAATTCAGCGGCAACTTGCTATTGAAGCCATGCGTACATTATCAGATGAAAATCATGACTTGGATAGCGAATGGATAAAAGCAGTGTACAGGTTTACTAAAGCGGAAGAATCGTTCAAGGAACAATAAGGGCTATTCAGGAATAACGACCAGGGAAAAAGTGACTTCCAGAAAAGAAAACGGGAGGAGGAATCAAAATCTAGCAAGACCACTGTGGGAAATAAGAAACGAAAAAACCCATACGGCAGCTGAAAAGGCTGCCTACAAATTGAAAAAACAAGTGGAAAAAGGGAAAAAAGCTACACTGAAGGAAAGGTTGAGCATACAAATTGGGTTGAAGCTTATAAAGGAATCCCTAAGGACAAAATTGAAGAACGAAAGAAAGCCAATCAATGCACCTGTTGCACGTTGGTCAACCATACTTGGAAGTTTAGCAAGAAACAGGCTCAAGTATCAGTTATAGGACAGAAAAGGGGAAATTTCAAACCCCAATATTGACGACCCCAGATAACAAAGGGGCAACCAGAACCCACGACCAGGGTGAACCAAGTCAACCAACCCAGGATTCAGGAACTGGAGGACATGGATGAGACTTAAAAAAGGGTTTTCCGGCACCGGCAGCAACGGCGACTGGGTACTCGGTAATGGACCCCTTACCGAAATCGAAATTAACAAAGGGGCTCGACCTCGCCAAGGTCCTATTAGCAGGTGTTCTGCGCTTCTCTGTGGGAAACTCAAAACCAAAGCGAGAGGCAGGAAAAGCAATCCAGACCTACGGGAGTATCGCAAACCTAAGAATGACAGGCAAGCAAGAAACGATTAACTTGGACGGCGGCTCGTGGTAGTACGGGACTAACTCAGGGAACCTGAATCTCAAAAAGAAGAAAGCGGAGCGACAAATTGGATGTATGTCGAACCTCAGTACGGAAGACAGTCAACTAAACCTGCATCCTTATAAAGCCCTAAATCCTTACAAGAGATCCAAGGAAGAGTGGACAGACCAGCGCTGACTAGGGACTTCTTAAGAATGACACGGGGAAATCAGTCTAGCCTGAATCGTGAGAAGCCTTCCAGAAACGAAATATATTGCGGGTCGGCTGGACAACGGAATAGTTGGAGAAACAGAATAGGATCCCGGATATCAAGAAAAATGAACGGGACGAGAATGAGTAACTATGGCTACCTAGTTCACACGCTAAATTGAGCGGGGTAAATCTGTCCTGAACCTGGACTCCGGCTTTGTGGACAGGATAGGCATGAAAGACTCATGGGGTAAACGAGGCGATACATGAAGAATCCCCTGAACACCACCTAATGACACAAGTTCGACTGCAGTATGGCAGGGCAAATGGCATGTGTATGGGAACCCTTCGGTAAGGGGTAAAGACCTCTAGAAGTAGGCTGCCCAGTACACCAAAGAAGAGATTTTAGTTTTTATGAGGAGGCTAAAATAGCCGAAACCATGCAGGCATGGTAACAAACACCCTAGGTTACCACAACAACAAAAATGTCATACCAAAGACTTGCATAGGCCCCTAGCGGCCCTAATAAAAGAAATAAAGCAGAAGCACCTTACCCGCCTTATTATTCATGCCTAGAAGGCAGGGCAACAATTGAAATAAATGGAGAATGAATCCCGATTCGCATTCTTTCTATTAGACTCAGGGTCTAATATATTCCCAATTAACCAAGAGCTGGTTAATAAACATCGCCTACCATACCACACACACACAAATAGCTTAGACATTTACACCTTTGAAGGAACCACAGTAGGAAATGGGGGAAAATACTACACATATCCCATTCTCTTAGAGATCCAGAACAACACACACCGATCCAACATTTCTTGCGAAATTGCCAATGCTAGCAAATATGACCTCATCATCCCATTTGGATGGTGGCATACAGAACATCCCATATGGCACATTGAGGATGCGCAAAAATGGACATTTAAAGACGAGCAATGCCAAAGTCATGTTAATGATGAAGGCATAGACTTGACATTTGAATGGGATGAGACCGTGGCATACGACCCAGAAGCAAGATATATTGGACGAATCGAAATAGCACCCACTCCAGAGTCAACAAAGATCCCGCAAATACCTCAGGAATACCAAGAATTCAAGAGGGTTTTTGCACCACAAACGGCAGAGACACTAGCCGGAAGAAGAACCTTAGACCACCACATTGACTTGATACCCGGCGCGGTACTGTCATGGGGCCCGATATATCCTATGTCAGCCCACCAGCTGGATTTACATAGCAAATACCTGCAGAAATTGCAGGATCAAGGGAAAATCGTGGAAAGCAAATCTCCTGCAGGGGCTCCAATTTTTTTGTCCCTAAACCTGAGAGTTCAAAGAGGCTATGTATGGACTACCGACAGTAGAATAAGCTGACGGTTGCCACAAAATACCCACTACCCCTAATGAGTGAGCTCCGCAACTGGGTGGCTGCGGCCCAAATATTTTCTAAGCTCGACTTAAAAGATCGCTATCACCTCCTAAGGATAAAGGAAGTAGATTAGTGGAAAACTGCAATCCGGACACGATACGGCCACTTGGAATACAAAGTAATGCCATTCAGGCTGGTAAACGCGCCTGCCACATTCCAGGCTATGATGAACAAAATTCTTCTTTAATTTTTGGATCACGGAGTAGTGGTATACCTTGATGATATCCTGATTTACTCTAAGACAGAGGAAGAACACATTGACTTGGTCAGAAAGGTCCTCTCTCGCTTGGAAGAATATGATCTAGCGGTATCAACCACCAAGTCAGTTTTTCATATCAAAACAGTAGAGTTTTTGGGTTATATTGTGGCCATTGATGGAGTCACCGTGAGTGAAAGAAAGGTCGAAAGTATAAAAAATTAGAAGGCACCAAGGTCGGTCAAGGAGGTGCAAATATTCATTGGCTTTGCCAATTTTTACCGACGTTTCATTAAAGATTTCTCCAAAATCTGCACACCAATAACTTAAATGTTGAACGGCAACCCCAGAAAATTCAGCTGGGGGCCGGAACAAGACGGGGCATTTGAAGAACTTAAGAAAAGATTCATCTCCGCCCCTATACTCAGTCATTTCTACCCTGATAGTGAAACAATTGTGGAAATAGATGCTAGCGATTTTGCGCTAGGCTGTTTCCTCTCACAGTTTAAGGACAAAAAGCTACATCCGGTGGCTTTTCACTCACGGAAGCTGAGCCCAGGAGAGCGAAATGTTGAGATCCATGATAAGGAACTATTAGCGATTCTTGAAGCATTTAAAGAGTGGAAACAGTACCTGGTCAGAACAGAAAAACCAGTCACTGTCTACACTGATCACCAGAATCTACAGAACTTCCTTACAACCAAGGTATGGAACCCACGGCAGATACGATGTACTCAGCAACTAGCAAACTATAATTTCAAGATTGTCAACCGACTGGGAAATCGATGGGGAGAGCCAGATGCTCGAAACCATCGGCCGGAGTACTGTCCAGAGGAGGGTGCTGCGTATAGCGAACAGTCAAAACTCAAGCCTTCACACTTCCAAATCACAATGGGGCACTTAAATCAGCCAGAAAGGGAGGAAAGAATAATTGGCACAGAGCCTACTGATATCTTGCGAATAAAATTGCTAACTCCAAAGCACCAATGCCTACAAAAGGATCCGGACTAGCAGCCGGACATGACCTGTACGCGCTAGAGGACTTTATAATTCCGGCCAAAGGACAAAAGTTGGTGGTGTAACATGTGTACATGTTACGGTACCTCTATTCCCACTCTCGTTAGCCTTTCCTTTGTCAGATTACATTCATTTGATTTGATTTCTTTTGTATTTGATTTCCTTACTGGAATCTCTGGATTCCGGAGCCCTTATTACTGTATGCTTTGGAGGATCGGCAGGATTGTGCCCCAGGAGTTCCAAGGGAAGGAACAGGTCATGTATACCGGTCGTAGGATAGACGCAGTGTTGTGGGAAAGCTCCAGGCTTTCCAGGACTCCGGCAGGGCCACAGGATTCCGGTAGCTGTACACTCACCGGTAATGATAGTGGCTGCGGGTTTCCAGAGCCTCAGCTCTTGCTGGAAAGATTTCATGTATTTAAGAGTAGTCTCCTGGCTAGCAGGAGACATCAGACTTCAGACAGATGCCTAGACAGTGAATACACTTGGTTGAACGGCGATCCTATTGTTCCCTTTCGCTCTATAAACCATTCTATTGTACTCCCCTTGTCTTCGCCTCTCAGCAGGTCTCCCTTAGACACCAAAGCGATAGCAGGCTAGCACTTGGGCTCTATTGTATAAACGTTCACACAGGCTAGCGCCTGTTACAGGTGGACACTGGAATTTCCGTCAGATTACCAAAAGGAACAGATGCACGGTTGGCACCACGTAGTGGAATGGCCGCCAAATTTGGGATCAGCAATGGCGGAGGAGTAATCGACTCTGATTACACTGGAGAAGTCAAGGTTATCATAATGAACCATGGAAACAAAGATTGCCAGGTTCACAAAGGGGACCGAATGGCACAAATGATCATTGAGAACAAAAACAGGGCTGAAGGGATCGAAGTTGTCGGACTAGCTGAAACTGAAAGGGGCAAAGGCGGATATGGAAGCACGGATGTATCACACAGGCGATCAGCTGCAACAAAAACCCTGGTAGTGGTTGCATACTTGCAAGCTGACCAGGCCGAAAATGAGTTTCTTGATGATACAGACCATTAAGCAAGACAAGACAAAGGGATAATCCTAATGTCAAATGCAATAATGTCCAAGGTCGATATTAGGAAATATGACCAAATATTATTAAAAACTATCAAAGAGGCAGGCCAGAATGATCAATACTGGCTGGAACGCAAGCAAGAATTGGAAACGTTAACCGAAGAGGGCAAACCATTACCAAGTCACTGGGCAGTAACTGAAGGACTGATATACTATATTAATCGCTTTTACATTCCAGACAACGATCAGCTGCAGACAACTATAGCCAAAGGTTGCCACGATTATAAGGTAGCTGGAAACATTGGACAGGAGAAGACTCGGGAAATTGTACCCAGAGACCTTTATTGGAGAGGGCTGACAGCGTGGATAAATGACTACGTACGGTCATGCGATGAATGTCAACATAATAAATCCCCACGACATGCGCGGTTCGGTCTGCTGCAGCCTCTAGAAGTCTCCTTTGCAGACTGGTCATCAATATCAACTGACTTCATTACACAACTACCAGAATCACAAGGAAGAACACAAATTATGGTAGTCCTGGTGTAACAACCCCTAGATCGGTTGTTATAGCTTATCGAACCTCAGCCCAGCCAGTGGTCCTACTAGGACGTGGACAGGAACGGTACCAGACACCTGCAAAGTGACATAGCAACCATAAGTACCTTTCGTGAAGAAAGGGTACTTAGGTACCTAGTTAGATAGGGTAACCCATCAAGGCCGGGTAACCTTGGTGCACACTTAGGTTGGGTAACCCCGCTAGACAGGGTAACCCGGAGCTACAGTCACGCAGGGTAACCCTCTTGAGTAGGGTAACCCGGAAGCAAGGTTAGGCAGGGTAACCCTTTAGATAGGGTAACCCATCTCCTCAGTTAGGCAGGGTAACCACTTAGGCAGGGTAACAGGGAGCCATAGGAAAACATGGTAAGCAGTGTAGACGCCGCCAGGTGTGCTACATTCGTGTAACCATGTGTTTCTAGCTCGTGGAATCGCGTGTAACAAATAGGTCAGTTACGCGGAACCTTCCTGTTACGCAAAGGGGCGTTACACAGACTTCCGCAGCGATTTGCAGCATGATAGGGCCCAGTTACACTACCTTGGGGATCGCGGGTGAAATCGTGCACCTCAAGTTACCCTCCCCTAACGTTACGCGAAACGCGAAATCTTACTACAAGTACCCCAGGGTGGTTGGAGTGTTTTTGGCGCGTCCAACACCCCCATGCGGCTCCCACGTTCGCCCCTTGCGACGGGTGGGAAAGGGTGACAGTTGGTAAAAGCCTAACAAAACTGAGAAATCGAAGGTGGCAGCGTAACCCCGTATATGTCACTGCCATCTTTCTGACCAGATGCTGTCCGCAGGACATATATAGGGGTTGGCGATGGCCGACCCGGGCAAGTTGTTAGTATTAACATCAGATGGCCTTCCGAGGGTACTCTAGGTGCCTATATCCATATGGGAGGTATGGGGGTCCCCCGGAATAGCCATCTGAGAGTCAGGGATAAAGGGAAGTTTGTCCGGATAAAACTCAACTACTTACACAATGATAGCCCAGGCGCTATACCATTACTGAGGGACGTTACAGGACTCTAAGAGGCATTCAGTCTTATCACGGCTAAGGTGATCCCTGAACGGTTGGCTATAGGTAGCACCTATTTAGCCAACTCAGTAAAGACACTTACCGGGGGAGCTACGCAGTAACAAGAAAAGCTGCTGATAGGCCAAGTAGGCACAGTTGACTGCAGTGCTTGCATAGACGGAAAAAGCCATAGGGCTACTGAGTCTCATACCTAGGTTTGAGTCCAAAGTCGGATTGTCAGTTGGCCATTGACAAGACAGCGATCGGAAAGGTTTTTCTCTCCTGCAGACATAATCAAACTGCATTGCAGAAAACCTTTATGATTGAACATACACTACTTATCCGAACGATCCACAGGCCCTGAAGTTAATTCCGGAAAGGCAATGTGTTAGATGATCTCTGAGTGGAGAAGGGAGCTCTCTTAACGGTCGGAGTAGGGATGGGTGTCGTTGGCTTTATAATTCTACTTAAGTAAACGCGAACGGCACTCTACTCTGATAACAAACGATCCTCTCGAGAAGACTTGACTTGAGTGAAGTTCTGGCTTAACAATATTACGTTTTATCATTTGATTCAATTATTTTATCTTGACCTTCTGTGAACTTTGCGTAGAGTGTTTTGGTGCGGTCGCAACCTTAGTATCCATCTTCCTATAGGGTGCCCCCGTTACAGTATCTCGTTAAGCTCTTCGCTTAGCTCTCTCTTGAGAATTGTTGCTCCTCGAGATCCCTTTCTGACATATACGAGTACTGGTAACCTTGTCAGGAACAAGTAGCCCAGGGTGGAAAGTATTATGTCTGAAATGTCTCTTACACGTAAAAAACGTACTACCATCCCTCCTACACCGGGTCCTCTCTTGGACTACGATGTTATCGCAGACCTAAGGGGCCTGGGTTGGGGGGCGGTTACGAAGTTGATTGAAGCGGCACCCATTGAGTTGCCTGAGGAATGTCAGACCATGGTGGTCCCCCATCCTAGGGCACTCATGGAATCCATCACCCACAATCCCTACGTGATAGTACCTGAGGCGGTCTCAGAAGGGGTTACTTTTGAAGTTTTACCCACGAAGTCTTTGAGAATTACATCCTACATAAAGGAGGCTGTGGGTTCGTGGAAGCACAGTCCCAACTCGATTGCTTTGTGGAGGCAAAGCAGACCTATTTTCAAGAGAATATGGTCAACATGGCAACCGACTGGGTAAAGAAGGTCCAAGATGCCTATCGCCAGCAGGTCATGACAGCGCAAGCCCTGAAGGGACGCCTAAAGGCCCTCGAGTGGGCTATGACACAAGGAATCAGCATTGATTCCGAAAATGATTTGATTATGGAGCAAGCTCCTCCGCTTCCCCTTGTCCGTACAGGACGGATCAGTTTTGCCCTGCACTTTGCGGAAGCCATGGCAAATGTCACATGGCATGAGCATTTAACGCTACATGCCACGGAAGCTTTGGGACTTGGCCTCACTCCAGGCACATCGCGGGTATCACCTTTTGCCCTGGCTGTTGAAGCCCGCCTAGCCAGCCGATCTCCGAGCCCTTCTGACTCAGGCACGGTGCGGAGGTCCTCACGCCTCGCAGGGGTAACAATGGACAAGAGAACCGCAAAACCTAAGACTACGACCGCCGTTGTAGCCCTTCCGGCTGTGCCATCAACGCCAACTATAGTTTTAGAAGCTGAGCGACCATATGCGGTGGCAGAGGCAACTCTCTTGCCAGCCACACCACAAAATCTGGCACCGCTTGTCCTCCTGACAGCACCGCCGGCTCCAGCCAAACCCACGGGCAGCGCCAGGAGGACAGGGTTTCCAGGAGTAGAAGTGCAGTCGGCTACGGCTTATTGTTCTCCTACTTGTAGGATCGAGGGAAGACCTGATGGGAATATCGCATTTCACCATAGCCCGCCATGTAAGAAAGGGACCGGTGAACCGATAATACAAAATCCCAAAGGTCCGAAGTTGAAAAAGACCCACTGTCGTTTCTGTGTTTCGGAAGACCATACGGATGTTGGAGCTTGTCCCCGCTTCCAACAGTTAGTTCAGAGGGGAGTGGATAAGGTCTTTGCTGCTAAAGGTCCTCCATCCCCCGACCTCCCATAAGACTGTTTTCCCCTCCGGAAGTTTCTCTCCCAGAAGCCAGTCATGAAAACTCGGAGGACCGCTTTAGCGGATATGAGGAACCATTGGGACTACGCGGTGGAAACACTGGTGGAGATGGTGGTAGCAAACCACCAGGTGGTGGAAACGTCGGCGAAGCAGGAGAACCGGGTGATTCCGACTCCTCAAGCAGTAGCAACGAATCCTCCTCCTCCCTCCCCGATCTCAGCAGATTTCTGGGCCGACGCAAGTCGCGCTGGAATGAGGCTAAGAAGCGACGGTATGATGAGCGGTGTCAAGCCTTGACGGACTTTCTTCGAAAGTCCAACAAGAAAACCCACACTCGGCAGAAGAAGCCCGAGAAGTTGGGGATCAAGGGGTTCAATGGAGACCCACTTGACACACAGCGATTCTTCCAGGATGTGGAGATTAGGTTTGACTACTATCGACACTGTAAGCTGTCAGATATGGATAAAGTCAGCCTGATCATCGCGCTTCTTGAAAGGCCCGCAAAGAAATGGTACAACAGCATCCATGTGCACATTAGCCAGGATGCCGCTCAACGGGCAGGAGTGACCTTTAACCCAAGAAATGAGTTGCACACTTGGGGAGGTTTCCGAAAACGCCTGGAGTCCAGTTTCGGCGGTCACTCATATCGGGATCGTGCTCTTCGTGAGTGGAATGGTTTGGCTATGAAGCCAGGGAAGGTGGACCAATTTGTCGATGAACTCATTCGCTTAGCCTGTGACTTGCATTATGATGCGGTAGTAGTGAAGGACAAGGCCCGCATTGGCATGACTGCTGAATTGCGAAATGCTTGGGGACTGAAAACTCCACACCCGCAAGCATACATCGATTACCTAAACCTGTTTCGCAACACCGGCCATCAGCTGGAAGACGTAGCATCCTTCAACAGAATGGTTGTTAAGGAAAAGCCCACCACCCACGAACGAGGAGATGACAGGTGCGCGGTCGCTAAGCGACAACGAAAGAAGGAGCGAGGCCCTGGGAACCGAAATCCCCGGCCTCAAGCGAGCACGGCCAACCCCTCCCGGGTTAAGAAATCAGACTATGAAATCAAACATCGGAATATTCCGACTACTCTGATTGACAAACGCCGTCGTTTAAAGCAATGTTCGCGGTGTGGAACTGAGAGTCACTTTTGGAAACAGTGTACTGCTCCCAAACCCGTAGTGCAATCAATCAAACCCTCACGCAAGCAGTCTGCTTCTCAGGCTGAGCATTTAGCACCTACGGTATCTAAACACCGTCGCATTGAGGCTCCACCCCCTGTTGTCAAAAGGGTTACCGAGGTCCGTGGCTCCCCTCCGATTTTGGAGGTTGATACCGATTGAAGTAATTAGGTAAGCCCTTTAGGCAGTGTCTGAGAAACCAGAAAGCTGACTACCACTCTTTGCATTAAGGCGCGGAGGAAAAAGGTAGAAGGAAAGGGAAATTGGACTAGGTGAGTCCCCTCACCTTACCAAAGAACAAGGCTGATCCGCCACTATCAGGGCAGGGTGGGATTACGGGTTTTCTTTTGTTAAAGTTTTGCGAGGGTTTATTTATTATTCCCTTTGTTGGCTGCTCTCCTTGGGGAAGACCGATAGAGATGGTCTGGTTTCATTGGTTTTGTTTCACTTATGTATATCAATCAGGCAGGACTTGATTAAGCAATTGAACTTATTTACAAGTTTACCTGAGGAGGGTTAAATACCCGAATACTCGCAGGTGTGATAGTAAACACCCACACTATATTATATACAAGAGATACATTATGACGCTTAAGCGAACAAAACCGGTTAGCGAAGAAAGACCCGCTAAGCGGCTGAGGCTAGTTGGCCCGCCGCCCCACACTAGGTCAATACACGTGAAAGTCCGCTTGGACTGGAATTTCAAGAAGCATAGAAATAGTAAGGAAGCCTTACTTCTGTTAGACAGTGGCGCTACGGGTGCCGTGCTAAGTAGCAAATGGGTTAACTATGCCCAATTACCATGTATCCATCGGAAACATCCGACACCAATCTCAGATGCAAGTGGCAAACAGATTCCAGGGTCCGGGGAACATTACACCACGACGGTGAGAATGAAGATAGGCAACCATGTGAATGATATAAGGTTCGAACTTGCGGATATGCCGGACACCAAGGTAGACGGCTATCTTCCGATGTCGTGGTTGAAGGACCACAATCCTGATATTGACTGGGAAACTAGTATTCTGAAGTGGCGTTCAGAATACTCTAAGACAAACTGTCTTGTCGCTAAGCGACGAATGGAGTTCATCACCAGTGAAGAACTCCTAGCCGAGGATAGTAGTCAGGTGTACCTTTTGGGTATGGCAATATATACTGGAGAAGATGGCAAAGACATTAGCGTCAGCCTGCTACCAGGATATAGGGATTATGCAGATATTTTCGGTCAAGGAGATATAACTTCCCGTCCCCGGCATACTGAGTTTGATCGCGGGATTGAACTCGAGCCGGAGGCCAAACCGCCATCGGGGCCCATATACCCCCTCTCCAAGCGAGAATTAGATGTACTATATGACTACATCCGGGAAATGGAGGAACAAGGGAAGATCCGGCGTTCTACGTCGTCTGCCGGAGCCTCTATCCTCTTTGTGCCGAAGCCAGATGGAACGCTTCGGTTATGTATCGATTATCGAGGACTTAATATGATAACTATTAAGAACAAGTATCCTTTGCCTTTGATGAATGAGCTACGAGATAGGCTCGGGAAAGCCACAGTGTTCACTAAGCTGGACCTGAAAAATGGCTATTTTCTCATCCGTATAGCACCGGGTGAAGAATGGAAAACCGCCTTTAAGAGTCGTTATGGCCTGTACGAGTATACGGTAATGCCGTTTGGGCTATGCA
>QFET01002448.1:0-64654 GCA_003316355.1 Tuber calosporum
GGGGAGGTCAGGCAGCAGCTGAGAACAGCTTTGATGTTGCCCTGTTTCTGGCAGGAGGGATTGGAGCATCTATGGTCAGCTCTGGTGTGGTGGAGGGAGCAGAAGGGGCATACTGGGTGAGGTGTTTTGCATAGGGAGGCCACATGGCCAAAGGCCCATCAGTTGTGGCACTGTGTGTAGGGAGAGGAAGAGAAGGCCCTTTCAGACCGCCTATTGGCTGAGAAAAGAGGAACATGAGGAAGGAGGGAGGAGGCGTGCACAGGAGCGGTGGTTATGACTAGCGAGCAAGAGTACTTGAGGTGGGAGGCCGAGTCCCTGTTGAGGAACCTAGCGGAGAGGATGGGGACCCCAGTGGAGTTGAGGATTGATGTTGAGAGGCGGGAGAAGATTTCGTCTTCATTCACGGGAAGGCAGGCGGAGGGAACAGAGTGGATCGCAATCTGGCGAGCTGTAGGGGCCGGGCGGAAGGGGAGCCAGGGGTTGTCGCCGACTGGAAATGACTGGTTGAGGCGCCTGGTCAGGGCCTCAAAGTATGGGGCATACGAGAGGGCAGGAACTTGGCCATCAAGGCCAGTAAGGGAGACCGAGGCCTTAAACCCACGTGGAAGGGCTGTGTTAGCAACGACCAGTACCGAGCCCGCCAGATCTGGAAGAAGGCCGGAAATGACTGCTGCATCAGGGCGGAGGGCTGGTGAGGAAAGGGGGGCGAACAACCTGCTAGCTGCAGTGGTGAGAGGGGGTGGAGAGGGTGGTGTTTGTGGCTGAGGAGAGAAGGAGGAGCCAGGACTGGGGGAAGGGAGAGGTGGCCTGGTTAGCAGCTGCTGCCGCAACCTTGTCCGCAGAGGGAGGGCTAGTCGGAGACTTTCTCCTATTCCTTCTGCCTACCACGATTTGGGCATAAGAGGGGGCGGAAGTATCACGGTCACGGAATTTATCGCCCGAGAAACCATGGATAACCAGGGGGGCGCCTTCTGTGGAAGGGGCAGGAGGTGGGCGAGGAAGGGCAGATTGGGGCGCTGGACGCCTCTGGGTCATGCCAGGGCGAGGAGGGATGGGAGGTGCACAGGTGGTGGTGGAAGGAGGGGCTAGAGTGACACGGTGAGCCAGGTCACGAAGCTCAGACCGGATTGAGGCCAGGCTGGGGGCTGCAGGGTCAGGTGTTGAGGTGGAGATGGGTAAGCCGGCACTTAGGAGTGCAACAGCAGAAGATATGGAGTCGAGCTAGGCACCAAGGGCTGAAATTGCACGAAGGGCGCAACTCAGGAGTGGGACCAAGGTAATCTCTCCCGTGGAGAGGTCTTCGAGGCCAGAGGGAGAGAGGGCAGGGACCTGAGCGGAGGAGAAGTTGATAACTTCCTTGATTTCGTCAAGGACGGAAGCGAGGAACCTCAAGTGGGGGGGGACATCCACTCAGGAGGCAGTGGCTGAGGGTGGTGCAGGGGCGGAGGCGAAAAGACGGGGAGGAGGGGGACCGGCTTGCGCCATGACCAGGCCTAAGGGATGCAAGGACCTAAGTGAGGAGATGTGTGGATGTGATCGTGGGAACCGCGTACACTTTTTGACGTGGTGGTGCAAAATGTAGGGGCAGGAAAATAGGCGAAGCGAAGCGTCCCCTAACTACAGGCAGCCTAGATGTCCTTATATAGGCACTCTTCCCTCAACCCTAACCCTGGTAACTCATATTTATGAGTCACACCTTCGGCATGAATCATATTGAGTCATACTATGAAATCCAGGAGTTGACTCTGTGGGAATTATGTGTATTGGCACAATCTTATAGCATGAATACGAAAATACAACACACTATTAAGAGTATACTATGTGCACGCTAGTGTGAGGAGTATTATAGTATGAAGTTAGATTGGTAGTAGTTCTTGTCCTTAATTAACTAAATAAAGTCGGCTGCAACCAGCTATTTATACACGTGCGTATCCTCCATCTACTCAGTAACAAAATAGGGAAAACATTGTAAGAAACATAAGTGCGAACATGTTGACCCTGAAAAACTACCAAAGAAATCCCCATAAAATATGAGTAATCTGAAGTGGTGTGCGGGAAATAAACTGAAAGATAACACATGATACGTGACCAGTAAAAGGTCACTATACATGGAAAGTTAAACGAGAAATCCCACACATAAAATAATAAATGTACGCATTAATCCTCAATCATTATCATGAAATATAACCGAAAATATGATATACTCTAGGTGTAGTAATGTCCGTAGATTCCCTGAGTAAACTAGAAATAACCAAGCAGAGACATAAACAATATTACAGTAGGAAATATACATATGAACCGAATTGAAGAATTTCAACACTTCCCCTCATTATCTACAGCCCAACAATCTCTTCATCCGCTCATGTGCCGGTTTCGCAAGTACCTTGGTACCAATGTCCGCAAGGTTTTCTGATGACGCAACCTTCAAGAGTGTGAAAGAACCTTGATCGATCTCTTCTCGTATTTTGTGAAAATGGATATCGATATGTTTTGTACGTTCATTAAGTTCATGGTTAGTCGCGAGGAAATTTGCGCCGGTATTGTCGGCATGTAGCGTGATCGGTGTTGTAAGCCGGATGTCACTGAGACTTTTGATGTACCATTGGATTTGCCTTCCTGCTAGGGACATAGCTACATAGTCCGCTTCCGTAGTAGATGTTGCGACCGAGGCTTGTTTTTTGGACCGCAAGGATATACAGGCATTGTTAAAAAGAATAACATACCCTGAGTAGGAGCGGTGGGTATCAAGACAGGCTGCAAAGTCCACATCCACATAGGTGTTCATAGCATTTGTAGTTGTACAAAGGTAGAATAGTCCAATGTCTTTTGTACCGTGTATCTACCGAAGGACGTGTTTAGCGGCCTTTAGGTGGATTTCAGTTGGGTAGGAAGAAAATTCTGAGAGTAAGGATATTGTATACGCTAGATCGGGTGTGGTACCAGTTGTCAGGTACATAAGCGAGCCTATTAACCATTGGTATATGGACATGTCCGGTATTTGTTCATCTACTGTCCCTTTCCATAGTTGAATGCCTTTAGGTAAGGGTGTAGAGACTGGCCGGGAGTTTTCCATACCATATCGCTCGAGGACTGACTTGATGTATCGTTGCTGGGTAAGATGTATCCCGTCTATTGTATAGGTGATGTGTAGGCCAAGTAGGAAGGTGGCTTCCCCTTAGTCTGTAATCTCAATTGCCGTTTTCAGGTCTACTATGAGGGAAGTAGCTTGGGGAGTATTGGCCGAGTATATAACGATGTCGTCAAAGTAAACCGATAGGTATATGTCGTGTTTACAGTGAACAAACATGCGTGGGTCAAGGGCTGATGTCGTAAAACCTTTGGATGTTAAGTATCTAGCGAGGAGAGCGTACCATTCATTCGCAGATTGCTTAAGTCCATAGAGACATCGGTTAAGTCACCATAGTTTGTCTCCATTACTGAACTCAGGTAAAGGTCGCATGTAGACTTCTTCTTTTAACTCACCATAAAGGAATGCAGATTTGACATCGAATTGCTGTGGTCGCCATTTGTTTTTAGCACATATTGCAAGGAGGAAGAGGAGTGATTCATATCGGATAACCGGAGCGAAGGTATCTTCAAAGTCACAACCCAGTACTTGTGAGAATCCTTTGGCAACTGCTCTTGCACGGTACCTTTCTAATGTACCATCAGCATTTCGCTTAATCTTAAAGACCCATTTACTGTCAATTATCTTGCGTCCTGTAGGTTTATCTACTTCATCGAAAGTACCCCTTTTCTCAAGTGCCTTTATTTCCTCTTCCATTGCGTGGGTCCATTGTTCCTTAAGCTAGCTATTAACTTCTTGGGTGTACATTTTAGGATCCTCGTCAGATGGTACAGTGACATTTCTGCCAAAGTATTGTGGTGTCCGAATTGTTCTGCCAGATCTGGTCCATATATCAGGAGGATTGTCCGTTTGTGCTTCTTGTATTAGAGGTTCCGGTGATTCTTCTGGAATTTGGGGACGGTCATAATCTTCAGGATGTTCAGGCGGTGGAGGTGGATGTACTTCGATGGTTTGTTTGTCAATTGTTTCCTCTGGTAGAGTTTTATCGGGTACCGGTACTCTTTGGTAGGAAGGTGGATAGACAGTTGCAAAAGTCTCTGATGAGGGCGCAGGTTCCTTGGGATCAAGCATTATTATTGTCTTGATTGTTCAGTGAAGTTGGCGCATTTCTGAGATTTTGTGCAATGATGGTATGTATATACGGTATATCTTGCTGGAGGAAGTATATCCAACGAGGTATCCTTCAATCGCCCAGGGCTGTAACTTTGTTCCTAGTTTTCTGGTCTCCTCAGGTATATGGACAAAGCATTTGGTCCCGTAGGGGCGTAGGTGGTTCACTAACGGCTTCTTGTTGTAGAGAGATTCATAGGGCGTTAGTTTTCCTATGGATTGGTTAGGGAGGATGTTCCGGAGGTATACAGCTGTTGTAACTGCTTCGGCCCATAAACGCGGTGTAAGTCCTGATAACATAGAGCGTGTAGATGTGATAATGGTCCTATTGTACCGTACGGCAACGCCATTGGATTCATGAGAGCAAGGAGGTATTTTGTCATGTATGATACCCAGTTTTTCAAACATGGTTGTCATATCTTTGTTGACATATTCTCCTCCGTTGTCGGTCCTAAATCGCGTAATAGTGGCATTGTCCTAGGTATGTCTTTCTTTGATGAATTGGTTGAACACTTTAACGGTATCGGATTTGGCTTTAAGAGGATAAATCCCGGTGTACCGTGTACAATCATCAATAAAGGTGACATAGTACCAGGAATTTCGGAAGGAGGAGGTTGAGAACTTCCCGCTCAGATCTGCGTGGATTAGCTCATAGGGATTTTCACATCTTTTCTTAGTAGATTCGGGTTTGCGTTTTGTTGATTTGGACGTTATGCAGGTTTCACATTGCCAGTCTTTCGGAACTTCGGGGATGGTTGGATTGTCTGAGTAGTTGGTACTTATGAGGTAGGATGGTAAAGGATGTCCAAGGGCTTCATGCCATTGTTGGTAAGTCATCTTGTTCGCCACTGCTTTCTCTTCTTGCACAACATAGTCTTGACCATCAAGCTTCCCCCATATTACTTCTCTTTTATTCTCCCTGTATACACACATATCCGCCCCTTTACTACGCAAAGAAAAACCATGCCCCAAAGATACAATAACACACCATGACAACAAGTTACTTTGACCCAACTTCGGAACCCAGAGAACATGTTTAAGGAATACAGGGGCTACATGACCATTTGAAGTTCTGGCCATGAGCTGGACAGTTCCTCTGCCACCGGATTCTATTCCCTAATCATCGCCTAACCTAACAGTCCCTGTACTTGGTTCAAAGTTTATAAGAAGGTCTAGGTTGCTTGTCATGTGTGAGCTTGCGCCTGTATCGTTTACCCAGTTGTGTGGGTGAGGAGTCTTTTGTGTAGAGAGGAGGGATGTGGATGTACTGACCGGTTGAGATATCTCTTCTTTGCCGACCTTTGCCGAACTAACAGCTTTCTTTTCCTTCTTCTTTTGGTTGTCGCCCTTAAGTTTATTACACCAATTCCAAGAATGTCCCTCAGCGCGAGCAGTGGGGTAATGCTTCTTGCAGAAGGTACATTCCTTGGATGGGACCGCATGTCTCCGGGGAGGTTCCCTTCCTTTTCCCTTGACATCAGCGCTTATATACGCTTTGTTGTCCTCAGGGCTAACCGAGGGTCTCTTGTGCAACAACTTGTTGTAGACATCATCTTAGGTAAGGTCCTCCTTAGTTTGGAGGTTGTCGACAATGTTACTCATCGATTCGGGAAGGGAGCGGAAAAGAACTGCTGCTTTGGCTTCTGGTGACGCGAATACCGATTTGAATACAAATGGTAGAGCATATCGGTCATCAGCAGAGGAGGAGGAGCAACGGTGTTGCATTCAATTCCAGAGGGTATCGTACTTGTTGATATGGTCTGCAATTGGTGCAGAGGTATCGTACTTGGTATCGAGGACTGCGTTGAGTTGTTCGAAGAAGGAGGTGGTGTTTTCTCTAGCAAATTTATCTTGGAACGCTTTCCAGATGGCGGGGGGTGTTTTGTGGGTGGCCGGCAAAATGAGCCATTGGGGGTGGTTCGTTTCGGGGAAGTAGGCCGATGCCCATTGGTAGCGATTGCGAAATTCCTCTATTCTCTCCGAGTTATTATTTCCATCATCATCCTCTTCTGCCTCAGGCAGAGTTTCCTTTTCCGTTACTATGTCCCAGCAATTATACAAAGTAAGGACATATTCCGAGATATCTCGCCAGGTCCGGTAGTTATCAGGCTCAGTGAGCTTTAGGATGGACCTCAGTTTGTAACTGGGTGCTCAACTACGTTTGGAGTTGTTGGCATAAGATCTGGGGTTTGGTGTAGGAATTTCTGCATGAGGAGGAGCAGGAACTGTGGTTTCTGCCGTGGCCATTTTTGCTCGGTATAGGCAAAGTGACTTAGGTTGCTAAGTACCGGTACTTTGCTTTGCACTTCCGAGTGGTTGCAGCTAGAAAATTGCACTTTCCGTTAGAACTGGGATTTAGTGAGGGAGGATAACTCGGACTTTGGCGAGGAGCGCCAAGACTGTTCGTATGATTTGCCATGAATGTTTCCCCAAGAACGTTTCGTTTCGCGAACGATGTTTCGTTTCGAGTGAAAATGTTTCGATGTTACACAAGATATTTTTCGGTGAAAGAGTTTTGTTTCGTTTCAGAAGGAATTTGTTTCGTTGTGAAAGAGGTAGCGTGTGAGTGTAAGTCGTATAGCTATGGATGAACCGGGCTCAAAACCTGTGGGAATTATCTGTATTGGTACAATCTTATAGCAAGAGTACGAAAATACAACATATTATTAAGAGTATACTATGTGCACGCTAGTGTGAGGAGTATTGTAGTATGAAGGTAGATTGGTAGTAGTTCTTGTCCTTAATTAACTAAATAAAGTAGGCGGCAACCAGCTATTTATACTGGTGCGTATCCTCCATGTACTCAGTAACAAAATAGGGAAAACATTGTAAGAAACATAAGTGCGAATATGTTTGACCCTGAAAAACTAGCAAGGAAATCCAAATAAAATATGCGTAATCTGAAGTGGTGTGGGGGAAATAAACTGAAAGATAACACATGATACATGACAGGTAAAAGGTCACTATACATGGACAGTTAACCGAGAAATCCCACACATAATATAATAAATGTACGCATTAATCCTTGATCATTATCATGAAATATAACCGAAAATATGATATACTCTAGCTGTAGTAATGTCCCTAGTTTCCCTGAGTAAACTAGAAATAACCAAGCAGAGACATAAACAATATTACTGTAGGAAATATACATATGAAACGAATTGAAGAATTTCAACCGACTCATATGAGTCTACTGTGCGGCATACAAAACTAATCAAAACTCATAAAACAAGTCATGTCCCCTCAAGTGGTCACATGTCCGAAACCCAAGACTCATAATATGAGTCATGTGCAAAAATCATTACATCACAAGACTGACAAGTGTGCGTCATGCGCAAGAACAATCAATCACAATATATCCATGATTGCACTAGTGTGCATCATGTGAAACCCCATGACAACTAAAGAGTCATAGTGCGAAATCTAACAGCCTTATGACTCATAACTATGACTCATGTCCCATCCTGCCTTTCATAGTCACCAATCGTGATATTAGCCAACCTATCCAATCAGCCTGCGTCCCATCAGGCTCAACGCCCTCTCCTCGTCAGGCTTTCCCCAAATCTGTGCAATTCCTTTTTCAACTTCAGAACCTGATGTTTGGCGTGCTGCCAATTTTTGCAGACTGCTTTCAATGTTAGGTTCGCCGTTCAGATAGTTCTATCTCGGTGGGCAATCATCCTCTGGTATGTTTGCATATCGCATCTTTGGTTCTGAATTGTAGCTTCGCAGGTGCCAAGTTGGTTTCCTAACCGCTCAATTTGTCGTTCCTGGTATCCCACATCTGGACTAGTATCTGTATCAATATTTTCGCCATCCTGTCTCCTGAACTGGGTCCTCACAGTTGCCTTCCTTTTCCGTATGTATGGATCATTTTCGTTGTGAGGTGCTGCTTTCCCAGTCCCTATTCGGGATTACCTAATATTGATTTTGTTCTATCGATGTAGACAGCAGTCGGCCTTAAAGCATTGGATCCTGGACGTTTCCTTGTGGGGTTGTTGTTGTTTGGGTATTTTTGGTTATTTTGGAAACCAATTAGATCCTTTCTAATCGCGTAAATGAATTTGGCAATGGTCGTCATCGCAGGCAGTCCATAAAAGAGAGTTATGTTCTGCCTGTTTTTTACTTTCCTCCTGTATTGCCTATGGGGGGCTGGGTGGGGTGATACCTCGTGGGCTATTACCCCAACTGTCGCCAGGTGCCAAGGTCGTTTGTTCCTTTTATTGTTCCCCTCAGGTTCGATCTTGACTGTAGCCCATTCAGGATTTTCTGGGGTACAGCTGATTGAAACGTTCAACAGTGATGCTGGCATTGTTGAAATCCTCCACAGGGTACCAAGGTTTGACGTGTTCAGGTGAGTAGCCAGCCCACTTTGCTCTGTATTGTAGGCCTCTTCGGTGTATGCGTGAATCGATGATTTCTTCAACTTCATATTCGCTTTCTCCATCTATTTCTATACGAGGTAGTGGTTATTGACTTTGTATGGGGAATTGATTGTCTTGCTAAGGTTCGATGAGTGAGATGTGGAAAGTATTGTGGATTGTCATCTGCTGTTGCAAGGTCAATTTATAGGTCCTTGACCCAACCTTTTCCATAATCCGGAATGGTCCGATTTGCTTCTAGTCCAGTTTCCGACATGGTCTTGTGGTCCGAATCTTCCTTGGTAATAGCCTTACCATGTCTCCTGACTTGACCTTCAGATTGGGCTTTCTGTATTGATCGTAGTTTTCTTTCTGTCGCTTTTGCGCACAGACCATTTCCTGTCTCAATACTTCGTGGAGCTGACCCATTCCTTCTTTTTTAATAGTTTCTATAGGTATTATCTGGCCAATGGCCTCTTGATCCGGGTGCTGTCTGTAGTTTGCATAGAAGGGTGTGGTCTTAATTGTTTCTTGCCCTCCGTTATTATATACGAATTCTGATAGTAGTAGGAGTTCTGCCCAGTTGTCTTACTGATAGTTGATATAGGCTCGTAGATATTCTTCCAGTATGCTATAGGGCCTTTCCGTTTGGCCGTCTGTCTGTGCGTGAATGGCCGTGCTCAGTCATCTTTTAATCCTACGAGATTTCGTAGTCTCATTCTATAGGTCTGATGTAAAAAGCTTTCCTCTGTCACTGATCATGACCTGCGGTAATCTATGTGCTATGAATATTTCTCCCAGGAATATTTTGACAAAGCTTTGTATATCCATATTTTTTGTGCAGGGTATGAATTTGCTCATTTTGGTTAATTGGTGAATTGCTATCAAGATAGCATCATATTTGTCCGATTTCGGCAGGCCGGTTAAGAAGTCCATCACCATCATTTTTCCATGTTTCGTGTGGTGCCTGTCATATCGGTTGTAGCCCTCCATAGGGTGCATGCCTTATCACTTTCCTTCTGAGACAGGTGTCGCAATTCTAGACATATCTCTTTATGTAATCGCGCATCTTTGGCTAGTACTATTGTCCAGATAGGCATTTCTTAGTTTTGTTGGTTCCACCATAGCTGACTGCGAGGTAATCGTAATTTTGTTGTATGATTACAGTCCTTATTGCTTCCTCTTTGGGGACCCAAATTTTTCCTTGATACCATTGGTATAGGCTTTTCCATTCACATGCTCCTAGAGCCACTCCCTTCCTCTCTTTGTCTCCTTTTTTTTAAGCTTTGCAAATCGCCCTCATCTGTTTGTCCTTCTGACTCGCTTCTTGGATTCCTAAATCTTCCTTCATGAATATGACTACTTCCATGGATTCTAACTATTGTTCTTTTGTTAGTAGGATTCTTTGTTTCTGTAGGATTGTTTCGTCGTCCTTTGTTGGAATGTCCTCTGCTCTTCTTGTCAGGGTGTCAGGTTTGCCCCCTTCCTTTCCTGGTCAATATGGTATCCAGATCTCGTATTGGCTGAGTGTATCACAACAACGTATCTGCCTATCGTTGGGCTTCTTGGTTGTTGTGATAGAGACCAGATTTTTATAGTCTGTGAGGATCAGGACTGGGTGCCTGCTTCCTTTGACATAGTGTCTCCATTCTTTCGATGCTTAAACAATGGCCAATAACTCCTTATCGCATATGTCATAGTTGCATTCCAGGGGTGTTATTGTTTTGAACTGGTACGACACTGGGTGCCACTTTCGATCTGATCCTTTTTGTGATAATATTCCTAAGCTGACATATTTTGATGTATCGGTTTCGATCATAATTTCCTTGGCAGGATTGTACTATACCATCAGTGGTGCAGAGGTTAGGCGTCGGCATAGTTTATCGAATGTGCGTTGTTATCGGTCTGTCCAGTTCTATTTGACTTCTTTCTTGGTGAGCTCATATAAGGGTTTGGCTTTACAGCTGAACCCTTCTATGAATCATTGATAGAAGTTGCAGAATCTCATAAAGCATTGTATGCCTTTCTTGGTTTCTGCTGGTTTCCATTCCCATATTGCTTTATTCTTGACAGGATCAACACTAACTCTGTCTCCATCTATGATGAATCCCAGGTATTCTCCTCGTTCTTTGTGAAACTCACACTTTGATGGCTTGAGTGTGGGCCCTTCCTTGCGTATGGCTTCAATAATGTTTATGACTGGAATTCGGTGTTGTTCCAATTTTTCTAAGTATAGCAGAATATAGTCTAGGTAGACAATACAACTAACATCCAGGAACCAGCTCTGGATTCTGTTGACCCATGTCTGGAAGGCTGCTGGGGCGTTCTTGGGTCCAAAGGGGATGCCGGTATTTTCGTATATACCATATTTTGTTGTAAATATTGTTTTCCATTCATCTCCTTCCTTGATCCTGATGTTGTAGTAGGCATTTCAGATATCGGGTTTGGTGAATATTTTGGCTGTCTTTAGCCTAACCATGGCCTCCCCTATCACTGGTGACGGGTTTAGGTCCCTTTTGTTGCCTTCATTGAGTGCTTGGCAATCCACGCATAGTCGTAGTTTGCCATCTTCCTTTTTGACAAACCGGATTAGTGATCCTCTGTTTGCATACGAGTTTTCGGTCTAGCCTCAGGTTTTGTTGACACGTAGATATTCTCTTAGTTCTTCGAGTTCATTTTCTCCCCATGGGGACAACTGGCTCGCTGGTGCCGATTCTCCATTCTTTAGGTTGATTTCTAAATCAACCTTTGCTCAATGCGGTGGTAGCATCATTTCTTCTTCTTCTTTGAATATGTCTAGGTACTGATGATATTCCCTTTGTACAATATTCCGTATCTTCTCTTTTTCTTTTCCTTTCTTAGCCTAGATGCCCAATTCGGTACTGATGTTGATCGCTTTGATCCTTCTAGTCTTGTTTGCCTGATATTTGCATTTGAGGATTCCGGTGACTTTGCCCCATCAATAGAACTTGCCGAAGGAGGTGGTAGGGATCTTGTTGATCTCAAACCTTTGGCTTTCTGGTAAGTTTAGTACTTCCAAACCCAACTTCGCTTCTCATAGTGCGAACCAACTACTCAACTTCGTGGCATTGTCCTAGGACAATCTTTTCGCATATTAACTTTGCGACTCTGCTTCCTGCCTCGACTGTATAATAATCCTTTCCCATATTAACTAGCACTACCTGAATTTCACTTGTATAGTCAGCTTCGATTACTCGCGCATTGAGAGTAATCAAATGATTAACTGTCAACCTGCTCCGTGAATTTATCCGCCGAGGGGTGCCTTCCGTTAGTTTGATGGCTTTTGCAGTCTTGACTAGTGTTGTATCTTTTGCTGGTATTGTGACTTTCTCGTTCGCAAACTGGTCATGTCCTGCTGCATTTGCTGATCCATTAGTGGGGATTGTTGCTATTTCGTTTAATGTCAGTATTTTGATATTCTGGACATCCTTGGCCTAGATTTTAGAGAATTGCATAGTTAAATTCTCTTCCTGGAATTTAGCTTCGCGGAGCTTTTTAGGTACACTGTTGTACACCTCTCGCGATCGAAAGTATTCTTGGTGCATTCCCTGTCGATCTTTCGGTTGTTTCTTCTTAACCATGCTAGCCATAAAACTGCCTTTTGGTTAGGCAGATCTGCTATTTCGAAGGTTGCTACTTCCCGATGGCTGCCAATGTCTATTGGTACTTCTGCTATATAGGTAATAGGTCTCATAGCGCTAGGCTCCCCATCTGCAAGGTAGATTTCCTTTATTTCTTTTGCTTTCTTCATTTGTATGCAGGGTCGTTGGCTGAATTCGTAATTGATAAAGTTTTCTGTAGCACCTATGTCAAACATGCCATTAATGATGACTGTCTTGTCCTTGCCATGTAATTGCATTTTGACCATGGCATGGTTTTTTTCTTGTTCCACTGTTTACATATTTGCAAGTGCTATGTAGATGGAGCCGATTCCTATGGTTTTAGTTATCTTGTCCTACAGCCCATCTCAACGTAGGGACACTTGGTTGAAATTCTTCAATTCGTTTCATATGTATATTTCTTACAGTAATATTGTTTATGCCTCTGCTTGGTTATTTCTAATTTACTCAAGAAAACTATGAACATTACTACAACTAGAGTATATCATAGTTTCAGTTATATTTCATGATAATGATGGAGGATTAATGCGTACATTTGTTATTTTATGTGCTTGATTTCTTGGTTAACTTTCCATGTATAGTGACCTTTTACCAAACATGTATCATGTGTTATCTTTCAGTTTATTTCCCGCACACCCCTTCAGATTACTTATATTATATGGGGATTTCCGTGGTAGTTTTTCAGGGTCGAACATGTTCGCACTTATGTTTCTTACAATGTTTTCCCTATTTTTTTACTGAGTACATGGAGGATACGCACCTGTATAAATAGCTGGTTGCCCCCTACTTTATTTAGTTAATTAAGGAGAAGAACTACTACCAATATACCTTCATACTATAATACTCCTCACACTAGTGTGCACATAGTATACTCTTAATACTGTATTGTATTTTCGTACTCATGATATAAGATTATGCCAAATACATGAGATTCAAAAGGTTATAAGCCCGGTTCATCCATAGCTATACGACTTACACTTACACACGATCCTCTTTTACCACAAAACAAATTCCCTCCCAAAGGAAACAAACCTCTTTTATGGCAAAATAAATCGTGTAACATCGAAACATTTTCACTCGAAACGAAATTTTGTTCCAAACGAAACATTTCTCGAAACGAAACATCGCTCAAAACGAAACCATGGTTGAAATAAAATATCGATTCGCGAAAACTAATTGTTCTTGGCGAAATATTCTTGGTAAATCAATTCGAAAAGTCTTGGCACTCCTTGCTAAAGTCCAAATTTTCCTCTCTCACTAAATCTGAGTTCTTACCAAAAGTGCAATTTCCTAGCTGCCACCACTTGGAAGTTCCAAGCAAAGTACCAGTACTTAGCAAACAAAGTCAGTTTGCCTTTACTGAGCAAAAAGGGCCACCAGAGAAACCTCGGTTTCTTCTCCTCCTCTTCCAGAAATTCCTGTAACAAACCCCCGATCTTATGCTAACAACTCCAAACATAGTTGGGCACCCAGTTACAAATTGAGCTCCATCCCAAAGCTCATTGGCCCTGACAACTACCAGACCTGACTAGATATCTTGGATTATGTCTTTACTTTATATAATTGCTAGGACATAGTAACGGAAAAGGTAACTCTGCCTGAGGCAGAAGAGGATGAAGATGGAAATAATAACATGGAGAGAATAGATGACTATTGCGCTCACTACCAATGGGCCGCGGCGTACTCCCTTGATATGATAGACTCCCAATGGCTTATTTTGTTGGCCACTCACAAAACACCTCCTGCCATCGGGAAACCGTTCCCAGATAAATTTGCAGGAGAAAATACCACCTCCTTCTTCGAACAACTCAATGCTGTCCTCGATACCAAGCTCAATACCTCTGCACCTATTACAGACCATATCAACACTTACGATATCCTCTGGAATCGAATGCAACACCGTTGCTCCTCCTCCTCTGCCAATGACCGATATGCTCTACTGTTATTATTCAAATGGGTATTTGAGTGACCAAAAGCCAAAGCCGCAGTTCTTCTCCGCTCCCTTCCCAAGTTGATGAGTAACATTGTCGATAACATCCAAACTAAGTAGGACCTTACCTACGATGATGTCTAAAAGAGGTTGTTGGACATGAGACCCTCGGTTAGCCCTGAGAACGACAAAGCATATAAAAGCGCTGATGGCAAAGGAAATGGAGGGGAATCTCCCCTGAGACCTGCTGCCATATCCAAGGAATCTACCTACTGCAAAAAGCATTATCCCACTGCTCGCAAAGAGGAACATACCTGGAATGAGTGTATTAAACTCAAGGGCGACAACCAAAAGAAGAAGGAAAAGAAAGCAGTTAGTACAGCAACGATCGCCAAAGAAGACTTATCTGAACCGGTCAGTACAACCACATCCCTCCTCTCTACGCAAAAGACTCCACACCAATACAACTGGGTAATCAATACAGGCGCAAGGTCACACATGACAAGCAACCTAGATCTTCTTATAAACTTGGATACAAGTACAGGAACTGTTAAGATAGGTGATCATTCGGTAATTGAATCATGTGGCCGAGGATTCCTTAAGCTCATGGCCAAAACTTGCAACAGTCATGTAGCCCCTGTATTCCTTAAACATGTTCTCTGGGTTCCGAATTTGGGTCAAAGTAACTTGTTGTCATGGTACGCAATTGTTTCATACAGGCATGGGTTGTTTTTTTGCGTAGTAAAGGGGCAGATATGTTTCTATTCAGGGAGAATAAAAGAGAACTAATATGGGGAAAACTTGACGGTCAAGATTATATTGTACAAGAAGAGAAAGTAGTGGCGAACAAGATGACCTACTAACAGTGGCATGAAGCCTTTGGACATCCTTCACTATCCCACCTCAAAAGTACCTACTACTGCAACAATCCAACAATACCTGATGTTCTGCAAGATTGGCAGTGTGAAAACTGCATTACGTTCATATCAACAAAACGCAAACCCGAATCTACAGAAAAAAGATGTGAAAATTTCTATGAGTTAATGCACTCCAATCTGAGTGGGAAATTCCCCACTCCCTCCTTCGGAAACTCCTGGTATAATGTCACATTCATTGATGATTGTACACGGTACACCTGGATTTATCCTCCTAAGGCCAAAACCGATACCATTAAGGTATTCAACCAATTCTTCAAAAAAAGAGTCACACAGGCCCATGCTACTATTAAACTATTCAGAACCGACAACGGAGTAGAATATGTAAACAAAGATATGACAACCATGTTTGTAAAACTGGGTATCATTCATGACAAAATACCTCCTTTCTCCCATGAATCTAATGGCGTTGCCGAACGGTACAATAGGACCATTATCACATCTACACGCTCTATGTTAGCAGGGCTTACACCGCGTTTATGGGCTGAAGCAGTTACAACAGCTGTATACATCCACAAAATCCTCCCTAACCGATTCATAGGAAAACTAACACCCTATAAGTCTCCCTACAACAAGCAGACGTTAGTAAATCACCTACGCCCCTACGGAACCAAATCCTTTGTCCATACACCTGAGGAGACTAGAAAACCAGGAACAAAGTTACATCCCTGGGGCTTAGAAGGATACCTTGTTCGATATACTTCCTCCAGCAAGATATACCGTATATAGATACCATCATTGCAAAAGATCTCAAAAACGTGTCAGCTCTACTGGACAATCAAGACAATAGTACCGCATGATCCCTAGGAACCTGCGCCCTCATCAGAGACTTTTGCAACTATCTATCCACCTTCCTATTGGAGAGTACCTGAACACGATGAAACTCTACCACAGCAAGCGATTTATAAACCAATCATCGAAGTACATGCACCTCCACCGCCTGAACATCCAGAAGATTATAACCATCGCCAAATTCCAGAAGAATCACCAGAACCTCTTGTACAAGAAGTACAAGCGGAAAATCCTCAAGAGACATAGACCAGATCTGGCAGAACCAGTCGCTCACCACAATACCTTGGCAGAAATGTCCCTGTACCAAATGACGAGGATCCCAAAATGTACACGCAAGCAGTGAATAGCTCACTTAAGGAACAAGGTGTTGAAATTCTACAATTCGTTTCATATAAATATTTCCTACAGTAATATTGTTTATGTCTCTGCTTGTTTATTTCTAGTTTACTTAGGAAAACTACGGACATTACTACATCTAGAGTAGATCATATTTTCGGTTATAGTTCATTATAATGATTAAGGATTAATGCGTACATTTCTTATTTTAGGTGCAGGATTTCACGGTTAACTTTCAAAGTATAGTGACCTTTTACCGGTCATGTATCAGGTGTTATCTTTCAGTTTATTTCCCGCACACCACTTCAGATTACGCATATTCTATTTGGATTTCCTTGGTAGTTTTTCAGGGTGAAACATGTTCGCACTTATATTTCTTACAATGTTTTCCCTATTTTGTTACTGAGAACATGGAGAATACAAACCTGTTTAAAATGCTGGTTGCCGCCTACTTTATTTAGTTAATTAAGGACAAGAACTACTACCAATCTACCTACATACTACAATACCCCTCACACTAGGGTGCACATAGTATACTCATAATACTGTCTAGTATTTTCGTACACATGCTATAAGATTGTGCGAAATACATAACATTCACGACACTGGACCCACGTAATTGATGAGGAAATAAAGGCACTTTAGATATGTGGTACTTTTGATGAAGTAGATAAACCTACAGGACGCAAGATTATGGACAGTAAGAGGGTCTTTCAGACCAAGCTAAATGCTGATGGTACATTAGAACGGTACCGTGCAAGGGGTGTTGGCAAAGGATTCTCACCAGTAACGGGTTTTTACTTTGAAGATACTTACTCTCCCGTCATCAGATCTGAATCCCTCTGCTTCTTCCTTGCAATATGTGATAAAAACAAATGGCTACCATTGCAATTTGAAGTCAAACCTGCATTCCTTTATGGTGAGTTGAAAGAAGAAGTCTAAATGCGACCGTTACGTGGGTGCGGTAATGGAGACAAAGTATGGCGACTTAACCGATGTTTCTATGGACTTAAGCAATCCGTGAATCAATAGTACTCTCTCCTGGCTAGATACTTAACATCTAAAGGTTTTGCGATATCATCCTTGAACCCATACGTGTTTATTTACTGTAATCACCACCTATACCTATCAGTTTACCTGGACGACATCGCCATATACTTGTCCAACACCCTCCCAGCTACTTCCGTGATAGAAGACCTGAAAACGGCATTGGAGATTATGGACTTAGGGGAAGCTACATTCCTACTTGACCTACATATCACCTTTACAACAAACGGGATACATCTTACCCAGTAACGATACATCAAGTCAGTCCTCGAGTAATATGGTATGGAAAACTCACGGCCAGTCTCTAAACCCTTACCTGAAGACATTCAACTATGGAAAGGGTCAGTGGATGAATAAATACTGGATATGTCCATATACTAATTGATAATAGGCATGCTTATCTACCTGATAACTGGTACAAGACCTGATCTAGCGTATACAATATCCTTACTCTCACAATTTCCCTCCTGCCCAACCGAAATCCACCTAAAGGCCGCTAAACACGTCCTTCAGTACATTCAAATTACACAAGAAATTGGACTCTTCTACCCTTGTACAACTACAAACACTATGAACACCTATGTGGATTGGGACTTAGCAGCCTGTCTCGATCCCCACCGCTTCTTCTCAGTGTATGTTATAATTTTTAACAATGCCTGTATATCCTGGCGGTCAAAGAAACCATCGTCGGTCGTAACATCTACCTCCGAAGTAGAATATGTAGCTATGTCCCTAGTAGCATTGCAGATCCAATGGTACATCAAAGATCTCAGTGACATCTGGCTTACAACACCGATCGCTTTACATGCCGACAATACCAGCGCAAACCTTCTGGCAAGCAACCATCAACTCAATGAACGAACAAAACATATCGATATCTATTTTCACAAAATAAGAGAAGAGATTGATACCGGTTCTTTTACACTCCTGAAGATTGCCATAGCAGAAAACCTTGCCGACATTTGTACCACGGTACTTGTGAAACCGGCACATGATCGGATGATAAGATTGTTGGGCTGTAGATAATGAAGGCAAGTGTTGAAATTGTTCAATTCCTTTTATAGGTATATTTCCTACAGTAATATTGTTAATATCTCTCCTTGGTTATTTCTAGTTTACTAAGGAAAACTACGTACATTACTAGAGATAGAGTATATCATATTTACAGTTATATTTCTAGATATTGATTGAGGATTAATGCATACATTTCTTATTTTCTGGGCAGGATTTCTTGGTTAACTTTCCGTGTATAGTGACCTTTTTCCGGTCATGTAGTATGTGTTATCTTTCAGTTTATTTCCCACACTCCACTACAGATTACACATATTTTATTGCGATTTCCTTGGTAGTTTTTCAGGGTCAAACCTGTTTGCACATAGGTTTCTTGCAATGTTTTTTCCTATTTTGTTACTGAGTACAAGGAGGATACGCACCTGTATCAATAGCTGGTTGCCGCCTACACTATTTAGTTAATTGAGGACAAGAACTACTACCAATCTACCTTGATACTATAATACTCCTCACACTAGCGTGCACATAGTATACTCAGAATACTGGGTTGTATTTTCGTACTCAGACGATAAGATTGTGCCAAATACATATAATTCAAAATATTCTTCCTTGCCCGCCTCTTCACAAGCCTCTCTGGTCTCCAATTCGCCCAGGTTGGTTTGTGGTTTCCTGGGGTTACTGTTGGTCTTGCATTTGAACTGCCTGGTATAGACTTTCTCATCTCTTGCTTTTCGGCAGTCATTGCATCTGTGCCCAGGTCTTGCACATCCCTGGAAGAAGTTGTTGTCCCTTATTAGGGTAAATTCAGCTCGTGAGAAGTTCAGTCGTGGGAGTCTTTGGGTCGCATCCAGGTCCATTGGGTCTCCTCGGGTCCATAATTGTTGCCTGATCTCCAGGTTCCTATATCATTCGTTCACATTTCCTTTTGTCAGATAAAGGTACATTTGTTCCCTTGCTGATGCTTGATCATGTTGATCCGGTTGTCTTTTTCAATTGCCCATGCTGCAAGGGTATCGACATTTGCAACCACCATGTGGTCTGCTGTCCATACGTCTTGTAGTGTTCTCAAAATTCCTTTAAGGAACTGTGGTCTTAGAGTACAACCGGCTTCATTGGCCTCGGTAGCTGTCAGGTGAAAGTCCTTCCGGTATTCATTCACCAGTTCCTTGCCTTACTTTAAGCGGTCAAGCTTTGTCCTAGCTTCATTTTCAGCGGCCACATCCCCAAACTGGCCTTAAAAAGGCTGTATTGAATTCCTCATTTGTAGTCCTAGTCTCTGTCTTGTGTCCTTATGCAAATCGAGTCATCCAGCTTGCTGCTGTGTCCCTTAGTCAGCTTTTGACATAGTTAATGCGTTCTGTGTGTCGTGTTTCTTTTGTCGCTTCGAACTATATTCGGTATTATACTAAGAAGGTTAAGAGTTTGGTCCTAATTCCATGGAAGGTAGTGGATTTCTCGACCATGATCCAGTTGTTGGTTATTTCTTGCTGATTGTTGATCAGGTTCAGGATAGCTTGCAACTGTGCAGTTTTGAATACTACTAGTTGAATTCCTGATCCACCACTAGCAGTTGCTGGTCCTGGAGTGGACATTTTTTGAGGTGTTGGTCTTTTGGGTTCTAGGGATCCAGCTGGTGCGGTGGGTTCTGGTGTTACTAGACTTGCGGTACTTTGTAACTGCCTTCTGGAGAGGTTTGTGCACAGTGCTTCTGCTAATGCAGGACTGAGTGTTGATGTAACGATAGCTGCCTCAGTGAGGTCGATTTCGTTCTCTGTAAAGTCCGGCCCGTTTTTGTCAGATGTTACTTAGGAGGTGCAACTAAATCTTACGTTCCTCTGCTGTTACCGTACTCGCAATAGGTACCTACATCACAGTGGGTGGAATGAATATAACAGGGTCATCCTTATAGTCTAGCAGGACGCGAGGCGTTAATCTTAGCCACCACAGTAGGAATACCATCACAACAAGCTTTACTAAGCAAGGGTCCACTATTGCTCTTAGGCCTATGCCTACGTGGTGTTGATAGCTGAACCCTAGGGTTCCTCTCCTTCAACGTCGATAGAGGAGCGGAGAGGTAAACAGGCAAAGTTTGTGCATAGGCAATAACTTCGATGGTTGCGTCAAGAGTCCTAACTACAGGCCGTTTTTTACAGTTTTTCTTTTTCATTTTTTCAATTTTTTCATTTTTTTTGATAGTACATTATTTGTTTAAGGTACAAAGCTCGCATGCATCGAAAGATATGGCGTCAAAAAACCTAACCTCCCCACCCCGTTGATCAAAACCCGAACTCCCAGGACCCTGTTGTAGGGGCTTACCTGTAGATTCCTACCTGGAAACAAACAAATGCCTAGCTGAAACAACAAGGTGAAAGTATGAAGGGGGCAAGCAGGAAAACCATAGGGAAAACCCTTGACATAGACTCCAGCAAAAAACAACATAAATGAAACTACAAATGAAAACCTTTCCCAAAACTGAAAGAGATACAGGACCGGGAGCCACCTATAACCAGATGCGACTGATAGCGGAAGCCTTTACTTCAAACCCAACAAGCATTAGCAACAGCTAAAGAGACAGTGCAATTTCATGACAGAGCGTAAATGGGAGAGGTTGCGACCATTTTAAAACTCGCGAAAGCAGGTGTGTGATGCAGAGCAACAGACAGTGACGGCGAGCAGTAGGGTGCTAGCCGATCTAACCGACCGGAGAGGAGAGGGAGGGTGAGGCAAACACCAGATAGAGCTGACTAGGCAGAGCATGGCCACCGCTTTTCGTGAATTGTAGAACGGGCACCATTGACTGAGAGAGAGCCCGTAGCACTACTAGCAGAGGGGGTTCCTCACCGAAGCTGCTAACCAGCCACACCCATATTGGCAGAGCGTCCACTACTGACAGTGCCGACCATGAAGGTGATGAGAGCAGTTGCCGACCATGTAAATGCTAAGCGAGGCCTACCAAAACCAGGGTATGAGGCGGAAAGGAGACACTGTGAGATGAACACAACATGAAACTCATGGTATTGAGATTTCAATCAACGAGTGTGTAGAGGAGACGGAGGATGTTTCTAACAACAGGCTGCCTAGAGGTCCTTATATAGGCACTCTTCCCTCAACCCAAACCCTGGTATCACATATCTAAGAGTAACACTCTTGGCATGACTCATATTGAGTCATACTATGAAATCCTTCTGCTGACTCCTATGAGTCAACTGCATGGCGTACCAAACCAATCAAAACTCATAAAACAAGTCAAGTGCAATAAAGTGGTCACATGTGCAAAACCCAGGACGCATAATATGAGTCATGTGTGAAAATCATTACATTATATGATACACAAGGGTGAGTCATGCGTACGATCAACCAATCACAATATAACAATGAGTGCACTAGTGTGCATCATGTGAAACCCCATGACTACTAATGAGTCATAGTGTAAAATGTAAAAGCCTTATGACCCATAACTATGAGTGATGTGAAGCCCTGCCTTGCCTAGTCACCAATCCTGATACTACCAGTCTTCGGAACTTCGGGGATAGTTGGATTGTCAGAGTAGTTGGTACTTTTGAGGTAGGATGGAGTACTAGGTCTGAAGACTTAATTCCACTGCCTGTAGGTCATTTTGTTTGCCACTACTTTCTCTTCTTGCACAACATGATCTTGATTGTAAAGCTTTTCCAGTTGCACTTCTCTTTTATTCTCCCTGTATACAAACATAATACGACCTTTACTACTGTCACGATTGATGACTAGGCAAGGCAGGATTTCAAATGACTCATAGTTATGAGCCATTAGGCCGTCAGATTTCGCACTATGACTCATTGGTAGTCATGGGGTTTCTGTTAGGAACAAACGACTCCCGAGAGGATTTCAAGACTTTTCAGGGGGAACTGCATGAATCCGAACCTCCTCAGACAATCACCCCCCTCCAGCCCAGGCGTTTGCCCTGGGAGTCGTCACAAGCACCTTGTGCAGTTGCTCGTTCACTTAGAAAAACGAGAAATTTGAACAAATCTTGTAACCCCATATGCGTCGTCGCCGTCCGTTCGACCGGATGCTGTCCGGAGGGTATATAAGGGGGCATCTCTGGATACGTCTGGCAAGTGGAACGAAGCGATTGCGTCAAGAACCCACAGAGTTACACTCTAGTGAAGTTAAGAGAGCCTGGGTAGTCCTAAACGGGTATGAATGCACAATTGAAGTTAGCTACTCCAAAACACACCGAGAGTACGCTGACGCCCCCATAATGCCAATAAGGTCAATGAACCTATCGGAACAAGTTGATAAGCAGATACAGTGAAGACAAGAAGGTATTGGCCCGATCGTGAACACAAGTCATGCTGAAAGCCCGCTGCAGAGCCGGATAAGCCAGCACGAAGCAGAGTCGACCAACAACTAAGCAGGCCCCTTGGTGTTCTAAGAAGTTATTGGTACGTTCCAAACTGGGCGGCCATATCTTAAAAGCCGAAAGAAGGATGACAACTCAGACTAACTGGGTCCATACCCTCCGAGATGTCTGGAGCTATGATCATACCGTCGGCTGTGAGATGAAGAGAAAGTTTCAGGGTCAAAGCGGGTTCGCTCCTGGATCAAGAGATCAAGATTTGGAGGAAAATACTAGTTTATATGTAAAACAGTTGTAGTCCGCGAACACCCAGACGTGGGATATAAATATCGTAGTGCCTTGCGAGCTTTAGTCCTGATCAAGCAACTGAGAAGAGATCTTATCAATATCATATGTTTTACAGAGAAATCTTTACCTACGAGCCTTCCTGGACAATCTCCGTTTACAAAGAAAGATTTGAGCCTAGTTCGATTCGCTTGTCCTTAGAATCAACTACCCTTAACAGTATATTGATATTTCTCCTTGTTACCAAGGCTCAATACATGACTATCGGATACCTTGAAGTCATACCTCTGGAATCAGACCAGCACATAGCTGATTCCTCCCTTCTTGACAAGTCAATTCTTGAACCTCGTCTACCAAACTTTGTCACCTCTATCGAAACCCTCCTGTACGACTCCCTTCCGGAGATCGAATATCTACCATACCCCTACGAACCCTCCTGGTTCACTGACCCAAAACTCATACCAACCCTTCAAGATTTTTCTGAAATCTATAAAGAACGTCAGGGTCCATCTTTCCCGTGGGACCCATTCGTTGACTACAACAGTGAGGAAAGTGGAACATCGAGTTCCTTCTCCTCAAACATATCCTTTACTCCCTCTGTGTGGGGATTTGGAAGACACCTACTCTCCTCCTAAATAATGTCCTCACGGCAACTGACCGTGGATATGGACAAACCTATGTCTGATATCGAAGAAGTATCGCTGGTGGGAAGCGACAATGCCCCAGGACGTTCCAGATCGCCTATGGCCCTCCACCATCTCTCACAGCCAAGTGGAGTAAGGAAGTCAGCCCCAGGGACTCGCTCAAGTTCCCCTAGACCTCCTGATGCCAGAAATCCTGCCTTGGAAAAATTTAGCAGAACGTATTGGGCAAGCCATGGGATATTTTGACCGAACCCTCCGGTAAACGGTTGACAACACCCGTCTTGCTTACCATGAACTGTCAAGCCAAGCGCAGGCACAGGCGGACCAACTTCAACACCATGCACACCGAATTTCACGGGGTGAACAAATCATGGGAGAAGAACTGAAACAGGTCTATACCGGGTTAGAGATGCTTGCGGCAGAAACTATTACCTTACAAACGGCAACCACAAAGAAGCTGGAGGCCAAGTTACGGGCTCAAGAACAACGGGCTACACACCATGAAGCAGTAAGTACTCAACTACATGCTAACATAGGTGCAACAGGGCAGGAATATCTTGACCGAGATCGCCATTTGCAAGAAGCCCTAGCCCGCCAAAGGGACGAACTTCTGCAAAGGCAGGTGGCGGCCCACAAAGAACATGAGCGAACAAGAGGGGAGTTGAGGGAACTCCAACAGCGATTAGAACAAGAACGCATTCACGGAGAAGGCAATGACAAAAGGCAGAATGCAGCATCAGACCAAATTAATCCCCTGTTAGCCCGAATAAGCGAGGCAGTAACGCAACTCCAAGTTGCCAGAAACCCAGCTAGTGTGTGGGAGACAGTGGAACCACAGCCAGTAGAAAACACGAGTTTGGAAAAACGGACCACGGCTGATGATGGAGAAGAATTCCGGTTCATTGCCCAAAGAGACAAGCGAAAGGGAGTGGATCGCGGTGAGGGAAACGGCAATGGTTAAAAAGAACCACCACCTCCGTCTCCTGCGAATGCACCCAACCCGGGAGATGATGACCCCAGTTCTGAAAACGGAGGTGGCCCCTCTCGACGTGGAGGTGAGCCATCACGAAGACCCTTGCCTGGCCGCAAGTTTGAATCTGAAGCAGATGCTTGGGTCGACCGACCAGGGCAAGCCTTGTCCAGGACCAACTGCCGCCAACCGGATCCACCATTCAAATTCGAAAATAAGCCTATTCAGGATGTGCGAGTATGGCTACTAAATTGCGAGGTCTACTTTGGGAGAAACCCATGGCAATGGGAAAAAGACGAGGAACGCATCAAATATGGGTTGGGAAGAATGGAAGGAACCGAGGTGGCCCCTTTCGCCATTACTTACCGGAAGTAAATGCCGGGGGACCTCGGATTTCCTGAGCATGAGGGTTATGATATCTGGATTACTTTCCGTGCGGAAGTTACAGAACGATTCTCATTACTGCATAAGGCTCAGAAAGCCTTAGCCGAGAGGGAGAAGGTTAGGTATACAGGGGACATAGAGAAGTATCTCCTTGCCATCGAAAACCACAACAGCGAGGCAGAAGTATCGGGCATCACTTGGAGAACAATAATTCAGCGGAGACTTCCTATTGAGGCCATGTGTATGCTATCACATGAGAATCATGACTTGGATAGTGAATGGATCAAGGCAGTCCGCAGGGTTACCAAAGCAGAAGAATCGTGTAAGGAACAGCAAGGGCTATTCAGAAAAAACGACCAGTTAAAAAGTGACTCCCAGAAAAGAAAATGGGTGGAGGAATCCAAATCTAGCAAGACCACGGCTGGAAATAAAAAACGCAAAACCTATACGGCAGCTGAAAAAGCTGCCGACAAGTTGAAAAAACAAGCGGAAAAAGGGAAAAAAGCCCCCGCTGAAGGAAAGGTTGAGCAAACAAATTGGATTGAAGCTCATAAAGGAATCCCGAATGAAAAAATTGAAGAGTGAAAGAAAGGAAACCAATGCACACGTTGTACGTTGGCCAACCATACTTGGAAGTTGGGTAGGAAACAGGCCCAGGTATCGGTTATAGGACAGAAACGGGGAAACTTCAAACCCCAATATCGACGACCCCAGATAACAAAGCGGCAAACAGCACCTACAGCCAGGGTGAACCAAGTCAATGAGCCGAGGATTTGGAAACTGGACGACATGGATGAAACCTAAAAACAAGGTTTCTAGGCACCGGCGGCAACGGCGAACTGGTACTGGGTTATGGACCTCTTACCGAAACCGAAATCAACAACGGGGCTCGACCTCTACAAGGTCCTTCTAGCAGGTATTCCGCGCTTCTCCGTGGGAAACTCAAAAACCAAGCGAGAATCACGAAAAGCAATCCAGACCTACGGGAGTATCGCAGACCTAAGAATGACAGGCGAGCAAGTATCGATTAACTTGGACGGCGGCACCTGGTAGTCCGGGCCTAACTCCGGGAACCTCAAACTCAAAAAGAAGAATGCGGAGCGCAACATTTGGTAACCACTGGACCCTAGTACGGAATACAGTCCATGCAGCCTACGTCCTTCTCTAGTCCCAAATCCCTACTAAAAGATCCACTGAAGAGTGGACAGACAACGGTGGAAAGAAACCTTTTTCACAATGACAAAGAGGTAACGATCGCACCATTGATCATGAGAAACCTTCTAGGAACAAAATAAAGGACCGGGTCGGCTGGACCAAGGCACCATGGGAGAAACGGAACGGGCCTAAGACACCAAGAAAAAAGAAGTTGGAAGAGAGTGAGAAACTACGGCTACTTGATATACACGCTAAATGGAGCGGGGTAATGCCATCCTGAACCTAGACTCCGGCTTTGTGAACAGGGGACGCGCGAAAGACTCTTGGGGCGAACCAGGCGATCCTTGAAAAATCCCTGGAGCCCAAAAACGCAGATAGAGTCAAAACGATACGAGTTCGGCTCCTGTGGAGACAGAAGCGTGGGGTGAGAAGGGCAAATGACTGGTGTATGGGAACCCTTCGGCAAGGGGTAAAGACCGCTGGTAGTGGGCTGCCCAGTACACCAAAAGAGAATAGATTTTAGTTTGTCAGAGGAGGCTTAAATAGCCGAAACCGTGTGGGCATGGTAACTAACACACTAGTTATCACATCAACGAATATATCAAACAAAAGACCTGCACAGGCCCCAAGTAGCCCCAACAAAAGACACAAATCAGAAGCACCAGCCCCGCCTTATTATTCATGCCAAGAAGGCAGGGCAACCATCGAAGCAAATGGAGAACGAATACAAATTCGTGTACTATTAGACTCGGGGTCTAATATATTCCTAATTAACCAAGAGCTGGTTAATAAACATCACCTACCATACCACACGCGTACAAATACCTAGGACCTTTACACCTTTGAAGGAACCACAGCAGCCATTGGGGGAAAACACTACACACACCCCATTCTTTTGGAGATCGGGAGCAATGCCCACCGATCTCACATTTCATGCGAAATTGCCAATGCTGGCAAATATGACCTTATCTTCCCTTTTGGATGGTTGCAAATAGAACACCCTATTAGGCACATCGAGGATGCGCAGAAATGGATATTTAAAGATGAAAAATGTCAGAGTTATGTTAATGATAAAGGCATAGACCTGACATTTGAATAGGACGAGAGCGTAGCATATGATACAGAAGCCCAATATATTGTGAGCATCGAAGGGGCACCCAATACTGTGGCAATGAAATTCCCACAAATACCTCAAGAATACCCTGAATTCAAGAGGGTTTTTGCACCAGAAACAGCAGAGAAACTAGCACGAAGAAGAACCCCGGACCAAGCAAGCGATTTAATACCTGGCGCAGTACCACCATGGGGCCCGATATACCCCATGTCGGCTCACCAGGTGGATTTGCTTAGCAAATACCTCCAGAAAATGCAGGATCAAGGAAAAATCGTGGAGAGCAAATCTCCTGCAGGGGCTCCAATTTGATTTGTCCCTAAGCCTGACGTTTCAATGAGGTTATGTGTGGATTACCGACGGTTAAATAAGTTAATGGTAGCCAATAAATACCCCTTACCCCTAATGAGCGAGCTCCACGACCGAGTGGCAGGAGCCCAAATATTCACTAAACTCGACTTAAAAGATTGATATCACCTTCGGAGGATCAAGGAAGGGGAAGAGTGGAAAACACCATTCCGGACCAGATCCGGCCACTTTGAATACAAAGTAATGCCATTTGGGCTGGTTAATGCGCCCGCCACATTCCAGGCCATGATGAACAAAATTCTTCGCGCATTTTTAGATTATGGAGTAGTTGTATACCTGGACGATATCCTAATTAACACCAAGACAGAGAAAGAACACTTTGACTTGGTCAAAAAGGTCCTCTCTCGCTTGGAAGAATACGATCTAGCGGTATCAACCACCAAGTCTGTTTCCACGTAAAAACAGTTGAATCTTTGGGTTATATTGTGGCAATCGATGGAGTCACCATGAGTGAAAGAAAGGTCGAGATCATAAAAAATTGGAAGACACCAAGGTCTGTTAAGGAGGTGCAAATATTCCTTGGCTTTGCCAATTTTTAACGACGTTTCATTAAAGATATCTTCAAAATATGCACACCAATTACCGAAACATTGAAGGTGACCCCTGGAAATTCAGCTAGGGGCCAGAACAAGATAGGGCATTTGAGGAACTCAAACAGAGATTCATCTCAGCCCCAATACTCTGTCATTTTTACCCAGACAGAGAAACCATTGTGGAAACCGATGTGAGCGATTTTGCGCTAGGGTGTGTCCTCTCACAGTTCAAGTACAAGAAGCTACATCCTGTGGATTTCCACTCACGAAAGCTGAGCCCCACCGAACGAAATTATGATATCCATGATAAAGAGCTTCTAGCAATCCTAGAAGTATTCAAAGAGTGGAAAGAATACTTGGTGGGGACAGAAAAACCAGTGACGGTCTACACTGATCATCAATATCTACAAAATTTCCTTACGACCAAGGTATGGAATCCGCAGCAAATACGGTGGTCTCAACAACTAGCGAACTACAATTTCAAAATTGTCTATCAACCAAGTAAAGGCGGCTGAATGCCTGATGCATTGAGCCAACGGCCGGAGTACCGTCCTGAGGAGGGAGCTGCGCATAGGGAACAATCAATACTCAAGCCTTCCCACTTCCAAATCACACTGGGACATTTAAACCAACCAGAAAGGAAGGAAGAATTGAATGGCATAGAGACCACAGGTTCCTTGCAAATAAAATTGCTAACTCCTGAAGCACGAATGCCTACGAAAGGGTCCCGACTAGCAGCCGGACATGACTTGTATGCATTAGAGGATTTCATAAGTCCAGCTAAAGGACAACGGCTGGTAGAAACAGCAATTGCCGTTGGATTGCCACCCAGAACATACGCCCGCTCTGCACCGCGCAGTGGAATGGCCGCCAAATATGGGATCAGTATTGGCGGAGGCCTGATCGATGCAGACTACACTGGAGAAGTCAAGGTTATCATAATGAACCATGGAAATCAAGAATGCCAGATCCACACAGGGGACCGAATGGCACAAATGATCATTGAGAACATAAACCTAGCTGAGGCGAGGGAAGTTGACGGACTAGAAAACACCGCAAGAGGCAAAGGTGGCTTTGGAAGTAGGGATGTATCACTAAGACGATCAACTGCTACAAAGACCAAGGTAGTGGTTGCATAGTTACAAGCGGACCATACCGAAAATGAGTTTCTGGATGAAATAGACTATCAAGCGAGACAAGACAAAGGGATACTCCTAATGTCTAATGCTATAATGTCCAAGGTCGATATTAGGAAATATGACCACACATTACTAAGAACCATTGAGGAGGAAGGCCAGAAAGATGAAGACTGGCAGGAACGCAAGCAGGATTTGGAAACCTTGACCAACGAAGGCAAACCATTACCAAGCCACCGGGGGATAACTGCAGGACTGATCTACTATAAGAATCTTTTATACATTCCGGAAAACAAACTGCTGCAGACAACTTTAGCCAAAGGTTGCCACGACTCTAAGGTAGCAGGATACTTTGGACAAGAAAAGACCCTGGAGATTGTAACCCGGGACATTTATTGGAAAGGACTGACAGCATGGATAAATGACTACGTACGGTCATGCGATGAATGTCAACATAATAAATCCCCACGACATGCGCGGTTCGGTCTGCTGCAGCCCCTAGAAGTTCCGTTCGCAGCCTGATCATCAATATCGACAGACTTCATCAGACAACTACCAGAATCACAAGGAAGAACCCAAATTATAGTAGTTGTTGATCGATTTACAAAGATGGCTCACTTGATAGGGTTGGAAAACAACACAACGGGTAAGGATGTTGCGAATGTATTTTTACGGGAAGTCTGGAAGCTACATGGTCTTCCGGCGGAAATTATATCAGACATGGATGCAAAATTCTCAGGAGAATTCTGGGAATCCCTATGCAAAAGCCTAGGGATAAAACGAAAGATGTCAACTGCGTACCACCCCCAAACTGATGGACAAACTGAAAGGACCATCCAAGTGCTGGAAGGATACCTTAGGAACTTTGACAATTATGATCAAAGGGACTGGTACCAGTTGCTCCCACTAGACGAGCATGCCTACAACAATTCGGTAACCAATGCTCATGGCATGTCACCTTTCTACGCAAACTATGGATTCCATCCACAAACAGAATTGATGGAAGAACCTGAAGCCCAAAATCCAGGCCCTCAGCTATACGCACACTGGATGCAAACAATACACCAACAGGCCAGAGAATCGTTGAAACAAACACAGGAAAATATGAGCAAATATTACAACCGCAAGGCTAAGCAGCAACCAGACATCAAGGTCGGGGACCTGGTCATGTTAAATGCAAAAAACATACACACCAAGCGACCCTCGAAGAAGCTTATCCCAAAGCTGTATGGCCCGTTAGAGGTATTGGAAAAAAGGTGAGAACATGCGTACAAACTAGAAATATCACCGAGATGGAAAATCTATCCGATATTTCATGTATCATTGTTGGAACCCTATCGAACATCCAATCGACCAGCAAGGGAACAACCTCCCCCGGAGCCAGAAGAAATCGATTCAGAATTGCAATGGGAAATCGAAAGAATCCTGAAAAGTGAAATAATGACTTATACCCGGCGTGTGGGTGGTCGGAATCAACCGATGCGGGAGTTATGGTATTTTGTGAAGTGGACTGGTTGTTCAGAGGATGAAAATACTTGGGAACCACCAGACCACTTGGAGCATGCACAGGAATTGGTGGAGGCATTTCAGAGGGAGAATCCGGATATGCCAAAGCGGGCAGATGTTGAATGATAAAGAAAAGGTTTTCCTAGCGTGGACAAGCAAACGCGTTAGGTTTTTCACCCTACCAGTCGAGTTCAAAAAGGAAAAGTTTATTTTATGTTTAATGTTGTTGTTTTTATTTTTTGGCTAAAGAGATGGTAACGTTGGAAAAGCGATTTGGGACCACCGCTCAGATGAGGGAGCTCGTGTTAGGCACAAACGACTCCCGTGAGGATTACATGACCTTCCTGGAGGAACTGCATGACTCCGAACCTCCTCAGACAATTACCCCCCTCCGGCCCCGGCATTTGCCCTGGGAGTCGTTACAGGCACCTTGGGCAGTTACTCGTTCACTTAGAAAAACGAGAAATTGGAACATATCTTGTAACCCCGTATACGTCGTCGCCGTCCGTCCGTCCGGATGCTGCGCGCAGGGTATATAAGAGGGCATCTCTGGCTACGTCTGGGAAGTGGAACGAAGCGATTCCGTTAAGAACTCGCATAGTTACACCCCAGTGAAGTTAAGAGAGCCTGGGTAGTCCTAAATGGGTATGAATGCAGAATTGAAGTTAGCTACTCCAAAACACACGGAGAGTACGCTGACGCCCCCATAATTCCTATAAGGTTAATGAACCTATCGGAACAAGTTGATAAGGAGAGGCAGTGAAGACGAAAAGGTATTGGCCCGATCGTGAACACCAGTCATCCTGAAAGCCCGCTGCAGAGCCGGATAAGCCAAGACAAGGCAGAGTCGGCCAACAACCAAGCTGACCCTTGGAGTTCTAAGAGGTTATTGGTACATTCCAAATTGGGCGGCCATATCTTAACAGCCGAAAGAAGCATGACAACTCTGACTAAGTGGGTCCACACCCTCAGAGAAGTCAGGAGCTCAGATCATACCGTCGGCTGTGCGGCGAAGAGAAAGTTTCAGGGTCAAAGCGGGTTCGCTCATGAATCATGAGATGAAGATTTGGAGGAAAATACTTGTTTATATGTAAAACAGTTGTGGTCCGCGAACAATCAGACGCGGGATATAAATATCGCACTGCCTCCCCAGCTTTAGCCCTAATCAAGCAACGGAGAAGAGATCTTATCAATATCATAAGTTTTACTCAGAAATCTTTACCTACGAGCCTTCCTAGACAATCTCTGTTTACAAGGAAAGATTTGAGCTCTAGTTCGATTCGCTTGTCCTTAGAATCAACTACCCTTAACAGTTTCACATGATGCACACAGGTGCAATCATTGTTATATGGCGATTGGTTCATCATGCCAATGACTCACCATTGTGTGTTATATGATTTAATGATTTTCGCACATGACTCATATTATGAGCCATGTGTTTCGCACATGTGACCACTTTAAGGCACATGACTTCTTTTTTTGAGTTTTGATTGGTTTGGTACACAGTGCAGTTGACTCATAGGAGTCACTAGATGGATTTTATAGTATGACTCAATATGAGTCATGCTGAGAATGTGACTAATAGCTATCAGTCACCAGGGTCAGGTTTGAGGGAAGAGTACCTATATAAGGACAGGTAGGGGGTTAGCAGTTAGGACAAGCTTCCCTTGCCCTATTTTCTAGCCCCTACATTTTGTACCTCCACGTCGAAAGTGTACCCGGTTCTCACGATCCCACCTACACCTCTCCTCGCTTAGGTCCTTGCATACCATAGGCCTGGTCATGGTGCAAGTTGGTTCTCCTCCCCCCCCGCTTGTTGCCTCTGCCCCTGCACCACCCTCACCTCCTGCCTCCACAGTGGACGTCCCCCCCCACCTCAGGTTCCTCTCCTCCTTCCTTGACGAAACCATGAAAGTTATCAACTTCTCCTCCGCTCAGGCCCCCACTATCTCTCCTTCCGGCCTCGATGTCTACTCCACGGAGAGATTTCCTTGATCCCCCTCCTGTCTGGCATCCTTCGCGCAATTTCAGCCCTTGACGCTTCGCTTGACTCCCTCTCCTTAGCAGTTGCACTTCTCAGTGCAGGCTTACGCAACTCCACCCGAACAGCTGTACCTGCGGCCCACAGCCTAGCCCCAATCGGTTGTGAGTTTCGTGACCTGGCCCACCATGTTACTCTCACCCCGCATTCCACCACCACTACTGCTCCCACCATCCCTCCTCGTCCTGGCATGACCCAGAGGCGCCCAGCGCCCCCATCAGCCCTTCTGCTCCCATGTCTTGCCCCTGCCACTGAGGGCAACCCCCTGGCACTTCATGGTTTCTTGGGTGATCAATTCAGCTACTGTTATACTTGTGCCCCGTTTTAGGCCCAAATCGTGATTGGCACCAGGTATAGGAGAAAGTCCCCCACTAGCCATCCCTCTGCATCCAAGGTTGAGCTAGCAACTGCCAACTAAGCCACCTCCGCCTCCTCCTCAAGTCCTGGCTCCCCCTCCCCTCTATCACTAGCACCACCCTTACCACCACCTCTCACTACTGAAGCTCGCTGATTTTTCGCCCCCCTTTCCCCTGTTTAATAGAATACTACTATGTTTCTACTATTACAACTGACTGGATGTTGGTTATTACTTATTTGGGTTTAAATCAGATAAGTGCTTCTTTTGGGGTGTCCTTTCCCACTTGGTTATCACTTCCTAACTGGTTATTCTTTCCTTGTTTCGCGTATCACTAGCGCTCTTTGCTTCTACCCATTTGGGTATGACTATCGTCTTGCTATACCTTCTTGATTTGTATAGAATTAGCGATCTCTTGTTCCTTCCTGTTTGGATTCCATTACAGGTAATTTCAGCTCCATCCTGTCGCTTTTTAACACTCTGTTTTCGGAATATGGTTACCTTGGTATGCTGCCTCGGTTACCATGTTTGTTGGACAGGATGTTTGCTCTTTTGTTAAGTTTTCCTAGCTACAATTTTTTGTATTTAAAGAGCCTGCAATCCCTCAAGGATTCGGACTCTCAAGCCTCACAGGACTATCATCTTTAATACTACAAGTTGAACGGTCCCTCTACTAGTTGCATGCCTTTTACCTTGTCTATTGAAGACCTATCCATCGACGCTTCTCCCCCGATCCTAATAGTATCTTCAGATTCCCTTTGGGATTCTCGAGATACTAGGAAGTAGGTTACATTTTTGACCTAGACTATGGTATACCTTTGATCTTCGGCAGGGGACTGATCACCCTTCGCCTACCTTGACCCTGCAGAACTAGGTTACATCCCTGTTTGTAAGAAGGCCTTGAGCGGACTCCTGACGAGACCAGCTCACCCTAGCTAGCAACCATTTCGCTTCCAAGAGATACCAGAAGGCACTTCACTAGGGGATCAGTAGCATCCTCCACAGGACCCAAAGTCAAGCGCTAGTACCCCTTCCGGCACCACAATCTGAGGATTCAGAACTATCTTCAGAAGATAGCAGCAGCAGCAAAGAAGAGGACCAAGACCAAGCCCAAGACCAAGCCCAAGCCTAAGCTCCAGACCAAGTCCAAGAACAAGTCCAAGAACAGTTCCACCAAGAAGTCCAATCCAAAAAAGAACCAAGCTCAGAATCAGAATCAAATTCCGGTACAGAGGACACTCCAGGAGCAGCACCCCCTGCTTCACCACTTCGACCACCCAGTCTACCAAGAGAACCAAGAGAACTAAGCCCTGCACCCGACGATTTACCAAGTCCACCAAGACCAGCTAGTCCACCTAGTCCACCAAGCAATCCCAGCTCTGCACCTATCGCCATGTCAGTCCCACCTGAGGAAAATAAGCGTCCTAAATGGCCTCCACCATTTACATTCACTGGAGAAGGAAAAGATCGTGACCCATTTAGAATCAACTCATGTTGCAACACAGTCCATCGATACAACGCCACCTTGGGCATAACTGACGATGCCCCAGCGTCCTGCAATACTATGGAGCCTATTGCCAAGAGAAAGCCCTTTATAAATTCACCCAATATGAAGAATCCCAAAGAGACCCCACAGTTGCGGGACTCAAACAGAAATTTGAGGGTTATTTCCTTCCATCCACATCCACCGATACCCTCTATGAACAGTGGCTACAAGTCAAGCATACTAGCGGCGGAAAAACAGCACAGATTACCGATACTGTAATCAGAGTTGAAACCTTGAGAGACAGTCTCCCCCAAGGAACAATTGCGGACTATTCAGGGAAGCAGAGACTCCTATATGCCATGGATATCAAACTCAAGCGAGAAGTGAAACCAGACATCACTGCAAATACCTCCTTTGACCAGCTAGTAGAGCTACTGGAAAAGCGAGTTGCAATTGCCAACTCTACAGGACTCTATGGAAATAGTCTAGGAAATGCAATATCCAATGCAGTTTCCCTACAAGCACCTAAGGTCCCCCAGAACACCACCCAACGAAATCAACCAAGGTTCTCCCAAAACACCTTTTAGCATCCAAGAGTATCCCAAGGTGAGAAGGATTGGCGCAGGAGGGACAATTACTGTTACTATGGTGGGAAATATGGAGACTACTGCGATAACTGCTCTGCGAAGAAGAAGCTTAGGAGCATCCAGCAGCGAGGAAATGGAGGCCCGGGCGGAACCAGGAGACCCCAGAATGTCCGAAGAACATCCCACACCTAGGAAGGGGATCCCAATGTGAAGTAATCAGTCACAGTTACCACAAACCATGCAGGACCTAGTGGAACTCAATGCCAAGCCCGCGAAGCATACATCACAGTCAATGGCCACAAAGCAAAGGCACTATTCGATACTGGAACCACAGGAGACAACTTGATATCTGGAAGGTTTGTCAGTACCCACCAATTCCCTACCAAAGACCTCGAGACTCCTAACAACCAGAAGATGGCAGTTAAAGGATCATGCTCAGCAATCAACTATGTGGCTAAGCCAGTTATTAAGATTGAAAAGGAAAGCAGCGATACCTCTGAAACTCTAGTCTGTTCCCTGAACAACTATGATATCTTCCTATGAATGCCTTACCTCACCACCTACCATGCTGTAATAGATTGCGGAAAATCTGTTATCATCTTCCCTGACAAAGTAATCACCTGGACCTGCAAGAAAGTACCATATGCACCATTTTCAGCCATGAATGAAGCAGATACCCATGACTTCATTTACGAGTTTCCTACAGTATTCCCTGGCAAGATGATAGTTGAATTACCACCCTTGTGAGATGTCAACCATCACATTCAGCCTAAAGATTAAGTTTTGGACCATAACCCAAGATTCTTCACATTCCCTGACAAGATCATGCCAGCAGACGGAGTATTAATTGAAGACTGGGAGGCAAAAGGAATATTTACCCAAGCCAAGCACACAACCCAGTCAATATATTCCCCAAGCTGAAACCAAAGGGCGAAATCAGACTGCTTGATCTCCTTGTACCCAGAAACGATATTACAATCAAGGACCATGGAGCGATTCCCAACCAAGCCATGATCCTCAGAACTGTTGCCAGAGCACAGTTCAGGTCTACCAGTGACATAGCAAATTGGTACTTCCAAATTGGAGTTCTTCCGAGCGATGAGAAATACAACACCATCAAGACACCCTTTGGATCCTTTGCATGCAGAGTTATGCTGCAAGCAGATGCCACCGCCCCTGCTACACCAATGAGAGTTATAGAGTTTGCCTAGATGGATTTATTGCAAAATTTGTTTGGGGATACATGGATGACATTACCATCTACTCAGAAACTGTTGAGAACCATATTTCGCACATCAGATCAGTGTTAGGAAGACTGAAGCAGCACCATATCAAAGCATCGCCAGCCAAATGCAAATTCTTCGCCACCAAGCTCTTTCTCCTAGGACATGTTATACATGAGAGAGGAATTACTGCAAAGCGTGAAAAAATTCGATCCATCCAAGACTGGCCCACACCAATCTCGAAAAAAGCAGTTCAGACCTTTATTGGAGTTGTGATATATAATGCACAATTCCTCCAACACCTTGCATCCACTACTGCTCCCCTCTAGGATCTAATTTCCGAAGAAGTGTTTGAATGGGGCCCCTGCATGAGGAAGCCTTCTAACAGGTTAAGAGCATGGCCAAGGATACAATTCCGCTCCGCCCCATTTCATATGAGACAGCAGCTGATCCAATATACCTCATTACTAACACTTCTAAGGTTGGATCTCGAGCATGGGTTGGACAAGGACCCTTCCCTGAGAAAGCATACCCTGCCGCATTCCATAGTAGAAAGTTTGCAACAAGTCAGCTGCACTACCCTGTTCATGAATTGGAACCTTTGGCGATTGTGGATGCCATTCAGGCATTCCATCCGATTTTAGATGGCACCAAGTTCACGCTTGTGTCTGACAACAAGGCACTATCATTTTTCCTGAGGCAGACTGACCTACCTTACCCCCAAACTAGATAGCGCATGTTCCTGCAATCTTATGATTTTGATATCATACACAGACCTGGCAAAGACAATGTCATTGCAGATGCACTATCAAGGATCTATGAAAACACCATAGCTAAAGAAGACCAAATACGCGAAGACCCTACAGAGAAGAAGCCTATGAAGACCCCCTCCTCTGCCATGAATAGTGTATCAAGACACTACCTAGGCATCGCTCATACCCAGGACGCTTCTTCTGCCCTCACTCGTCAAGTACCCTCTCGCATTCTTACTCCTGAACACCACTCCATTTGGAATTCACATTATGGCACCAGCTCAGATCCCTCCAGCTACCAAGAAGCAAGTCACCACCTAGATACTGTGGAACAAGCCATTGACAAAGCGGCAGATACCCTTGAGGTTGCAACCAATGCCATTCAAGGTTGTGAAATCGTCAAGACCTCCTCCTATCTCAACAACCCTCAAGAGCCATCCCCTGCCACAGTACATAAGGAGCGAGCAAAAGCTCAACTGTCTGGACTTGCGGCGAGATTTAACAATCCTCCAGGAGATATGGACCAACCACTGCATCCAGATGCTATCACCAACTGCTTTAAATGAATCCATTACTCGATCGCCCAATTAGACTCCCTTGCAATCACCACCTCCGGAAATATCCCCCCATGCAGCACACAGACTAAGCTAGACCCTCAGCCCACACCAGTCCCTCCTCGACCCCCCAGTCAATGAACTGGACCGATATCTTGAATCTAATAGACACAGAGCCATACAGTCGACTGCCTGTGTCTGGGACGAATGTCAAACCCACACAAGTGGAAAGAATACTGGATACTTTCACTCAGGATCTCCTGATATCCCAGGACCCTTGCCTCTATATTCTTCCTCCAACTTTGTCTCCCTCATAATGCCAAGCACAGAGCAGAACACAGATGGGCTGTTCCTCCTACCCTGCACCATGATGATGGCTACCCAGTCTTTCATACAGTTATTGATAAGGGAAAAGAAAGAGAAATACCAGACCAAGACCAAGGATGGGAGCTACCTACACCGGAAGCACCTGTCGACTATGAGGACTGCTTCTTTGATCAGACCTCTTCACAGCTTGACCTTCGAGCTTTTCATCTTACCAACTACATGAAAGGAAAGTTGTAACCTACTCCCAAGTATGTCGAGAATCTCAAAGGCACGCTGTAGATACTATTAGGATAGTGGGAGGAGCGTCGATGGATAGATGTTCAATAGACAAGGAAAAAGGTATGGAACTAATAGAGTGACCGTTCAACCTGTAGTATTAAAGACAATAGTCCCGTGAAGATGGAGAGTCCGAATGCTTAAGGGATTGCAGGCTATTTAAATACAAAAGATTGTAGCTAGGAAAACTTAACAAAAGCGCAAACATCCAGTCCCACAAACATGCTAACAGAGCCAGCATAACAAGGTAACCAGATTCCGAAAAAAGACGGTTAAAAGCGACTGGATGGAGCTAACAAAACAAGTAATGGAATTCAAGGAGGAAGGAACAAGAGATCGCTAATACTATACAAATCTAGTAGGTATAGCAGGACGATAGCGATACCCAAATGGGTAGAAGCAAGGACGGGGTAATGATATGCCAAATAAGGAAATAATAACCAGTTTGGAAGTCATAACCAAGTGGGAAGGAACAACCAAACAGTAGCGCTTATCACCTATAAACCCAAATAAGTAATAACCAACCTCAAGTCAGTGGTAATAGTAGAAACTTAGTAGAATTCCGTTACATTCCCCTTAAAAGAAATAAAACAAACAAAACAATAAGGAATATCCTAAAGGGCTTAATGACCAACCCGCCATTGGAGCATTCGACTCAATTTCAAAACATATTAACTTATCAGTAAACATAGATCCATCACTGGTGTCAGGACCTTACACCGTTATTAGCCCAATAGTTCCGTAGATATTACCATGATGCAGTTAGCTTTCCATCTCTGATTCATCCAAGGTGGAGAGTGTTGTGCTGTTATCGGATTCTGAGTAGGCAGAGTCTTGGAGAGGTTGCCAAAATCCGTCAGGGTCAAGCTCGGGGGAGAGGGGGGCATAGTCCGGTTTCTGTAGTGTCCAGCTAGAGAAAGTTTCGCCAAGGGAGCAAGGGAGTCTGAAAGGTATAGATTCATTGTAGGTATCGAACCAGTAGGATCTGATAAGGGTGCTGGCGCCTTCTAGGTTGTAGAGGGGTTCCCATGTTGCTTCGATTTCGTCATAGCCTTTCCAGTGGATCAAGAACTGTCTCCTTCTGGGATAGATTGGTTTTTTGATGATCTTTTGTATTTCCCATTGCTCTTGTCCACTAGCATCGATGGTGACAGGATCTTTGGATATGGGTTCAGGTGTTCCTGTAAGGCGAAGGGGTTTGGTCTTAGGCAAATACGAAGATTGCTGCGATGGATCCATGTGTGGATTCCTGCCATCACGGGGGGAAGTATGAGTTTGTAGTATTTATGTCTGTCAGGTCCTTCGCTCACTGAGAAGGGTCCTAACCAAGGTCCAACTAGCTTGTGCTTTCGTCCAACCTTATGGACATAGGGTGTTGACTTGAGGATGAATTCAGTTTCGTTAGGGATGATTGTGGGTCCATCCTTTCTTCTGTTTTCGCAGGAGGTAGTTTGGCGTGCTTGGACCTTCTTGTGGGCCTCTCCGGCGAGTTGCTGATTCTTCATGATCTGGGACGCAATCTCGCCTACTGCTGGTACTGAAGTGGGGAGAACTCTGACGCTTGGGAGGAGGTTTGGTAGTCTGCCAAAGGTGATTTCGAAGGGGGAGAGTTCTGTGTTATCGCTGGGAGCTGCATTGATTGCAGTCTGGACATAAGGTAGGTGGCGAACCCACTTGGTTCCTTTAGGGTTCAGATAGTTCATAAGGCAGGGGCGAATAGTTCTGATTCTGCCCTCAGTCTGTCTATTGGTCTGGTGATGGTAAGCCGTAGCCATGTTGAGATCAACCTTAAGATTCGCCATAAGTTGTTTCCAAAAGGGTGAGGTAAACTTGAGGTCTCTATCAGAGACTAGGGAGGTAGGAAAACCATGAATAGAGAAAACTCGCTCAATTAGGGTGTGTGGTGTTTCGACAACGGTGATGTTCTGGGAGACTGGGCCCAGGTAGGAAATGCCACTGAATCGATTTAAGGCAACCATTATGAGTTCCAGTTTGGAATCGCTAGGGAAAGGTCCTGCAAAGTCAATTGCAAGAGACGAGAATGGCTGTCTAGGGACAGGGAGGGGGTGACTGATCCTTCAGGGACAGTGGTAGGTTGCTTGTTGAGTTGGCATAGGTGACATCTGTGGTCATAGTCTTTATAATCATTGCTCATGGACAGCCAGTACCTGTGTCTTGAAGCATATTCAAAACATTTCTGCCAACCCATATGTGCCATTTGTTCATGGGTAATGCGCACAATTTCCTTTATGATGTTAGCACCTTGATAACTTGCTTCATAGGGGACATAGGGACAGTCTCTACTATCATCCTTCCCCTTTCTGACAAGAGCTCCATCATATATGTGTTAGGCACAAACGACTCCCGTGAGGATTACATGACATTTCTGGAGAAACTGCATGAGTCCGAACCTCCTCAGACAATCACCCCCCTCCGGCCCCGGTGTTTGCCCTGGGAGTGATCACAGGCACCTTGTGCAGTTGCTTGTTCACTTAGAAAAACCAGAAATTGGAACACATCCTGCAACCCCGTATATGTCGTCGCCGTCTCTGCGACCGGATTCTATCCACAGGCTATATAGGAGGGCGTCTCTAGCTACGTCTGGGGAGTGGAACGAAGCGATTCGGTCAAGAACTCGCACAGTTACATCCCAGTGAAGTTCAGAGAGCCCGGGTTGTCCTAGACGGGTATGAATGCACAATTGAAGTAGGCTAATACGACACACACCGAGAGTACGGTGACGCCCCCATAATGCCTATAAGGTCAATCAACCTATCGGAACAAGTTGATAAGGAGAGGTAGTGAAGACGAGAAGGTATTGGCCCGATCATGAACACAAGTCATCCTGCAAGCCCGCTGCAGAGCGGGATCAGCCGGCACCAAGCACAGTCGGCCAACAACCAAGCTGGCCCCTTGGAGTTCTAAGACGTTATTGGCGCGATCCAAACTGGGCGGCCATATCTTAACAGCCGAAAGAAGGATGACAACTCAGAATAAGTGGGTTCACACCCTCAGAGAAGTCAGGAGCTCTGATCATACCGTCTGCTGTGCGGGGGAAGAGAAATTTTGTGGGTCACTGCGGGTTCGCTCATGGATCAAGAGACGAAGATTTGGAGCAAAAATATTTGTTTATAGGTAAAACAGTTGTAGTCCGCGAACACTCAGACGCGGGATATAAATATCGTAGTGCCTCCCTAGCTTTAGCCATCATCAAGCAACAGAGAAGAGATCTTATCAATATCATAAGTTTTACTCAGAAATCTTTACCTACAAGCCTTCCTAGACAATATCTGTTTACGAAGAAAGATTTAAGCCTAGTTCGATTGGCTTGTCCTTAGAATCAGCTACCCTTAACAATAAGAGCCAGTCAGGATGATCGATAGCTTTAGTAACCACCTCATGGAGAGGGTCATTCTGGGTACCATTTCGAATGCTGGTGCCCCACTTTCCTTTCATGTAGTTGGTAAGCTGAAAAGCTCCAAGGTCAACCTGTGAATAGGGCTGATCAAAGAATTAGTCCTCATAATCGACAGGTGCTTCTGTGGTAGGCAGGTCCCATCCTTGGTCGATATCTGGTATTTCTCTTTCTTTTCCCTTATCAATAACTGTATGAAAGACTGGGTAGCGATCATCATCGTGGAGGGGAAGAGTAACAGCCCATCTGTGCTCTGCTCTGCGCTTGGGATAATGAGGGGAGACAAAGTTGCAGGAAGAGTAGAGAGGCACGGGTCCAGTAATATCGCGAGATCCTGATGGAAAGTATCCAGTATTCTTTCCACTTATGTGTGTTTGGCATTCGTCCCAGACACAGGCAGTCCAGTGCATGGCTCTGAGTCTATTAGATTCAGGAAATTAGTCCAGTTCATAGACTGGGGGTCGAGGAGGGACTGGTGTTGGCTGAGGGTCAGGCTCAGTCGGTGTGCTGCTGGGGACGATATTACTCGAGGTGGTGATTGCAAGGGATTCCAATTGGGCGATAGAGTTATAGATTCGTTTAAAGCAGTTTCTGCTAGCATCTGGATGCAGAGGTTGGTCCATATCTCCTGTAGGATTGTTAATTCTTGCCGCAAGTCCAGACATTTGAGCTTTAGCTCGCTCAATAAGTACAGGGGGAAGGGATGACTCTTGAGGGTTACTGAGATATGAAGAGGTCTCGACGATTTCACAACCTTGAATGGCATTGGTTACAAGCTCGAGGGTATCTGCTGCTATGTCGATAGCTTGTTCAACAGTATTTGGGTGGTGACTCGCTTCTTGGGGGCTGGAGGGATCTCAGCTGGTGCCATGATGTGAATTCCAGATGGAGTGGTGTTCAGGAGTAAGAATGCCCCATGGTACTTGAAGAGTGAGGGCAGAAGAAGGGTCTTGGGTATTGGCGATGCTGATGTAGTATCTTGATAGACTGTTGATGGCAGAGGAGGGGGTCTTTATAGGCTTCCTCTCTGTAGGGTCTTCGAGTATTTGGTCTTCTTCAGCTGGGGTGTCTTAATAGATCCTTGATAGTGCATCTGCACGGACATTGTCTTTGCCAGGTCTGTGTATGATATCAAAATCATTAGATTGCAGGAACATGCGCAAACTTGTTTGCTGGTAAGGTAGGTCAGTCTGTTTCAGGAAAACGGATTGTGCCTTGTTGTCAGACACAACAGTAAACTTGGTGCCAAATTGAATGGGATGGAATGTCTGAATAGCATCCATAATCGCCAAAAGTTCCAATTCATGGACACGGTAGTGCAGCTGACTTGTTGCAAACTTTCTGCGGTGAAATGCGGCAGGGTATGCTTTCTTGGGGGTGGGTCCTTGTCCAACCCATGCTCCTGATTCAACCTTAGAAGCGTCAGTAATGAGGTATATTGGATCAGCTGATGTCTCATATGAGATAGGGTGGAGCGGAATTATATCCTTGGCCAGGCGCTTAACCTGTATAAAGGCTTCCTCATGCAGCGGTTGCCATTCAAACACTTCTTCAGAAATTAGGTCTGAGAGGGCGGCAGTAGTGGTTGCAAGGTGTGGGAGGAATTGGGCATGATATATCACAACTCCAATAAAGCTCGTAACTGCTTTTTTCGAGGTTGGTGTGGGCCAGTCTTGGATGGATAGAATTTTTTCAGGGTTTGCATGAATTCCTCTCTCCTCTATAACATGTCATAAGAGAGGGAGCTTGGTGGCGAAGGACTTTCATTTGGCTGCGATGCTTTGATATGGTGCTGCTTCAGTCTTCCTAAGACTTATGTGATGTGCCAAATATGGTCCTCAATAGTTTCTGAGTAGATGGTAATGTCATCCATGTATGCCCAAACGAAAAATCCAATAAATCCATCTAGGACAAACTCAATAACTCTCATAGTTGTAGCAGAGGCGTTGGCATCTCCTTGCCGCATAACTCTGCATGGAAAAGATCCAAAGGGGGTCTTGATAGGGTTGTATTTCTCATCGATAGGAAGAACCCGAATTTGGAAATACGAATTTGCTAGATCTATGCTAGATCTGAACTTTGCTCTGGCAACAGTTCTGAGTATCATGCCTTGGTTAAGAATCGCTCCATGGTCCTTGATTGTAATATTGTTTTCTGGGTACAAGGTCTGCAAGCAGCCAGATTTCACCATTAGGTTTCAGCTTTGGGAATATGTTGATAGGGTTGTGTGCTTGGCTTGGGTAAATGATTCATTTTGCCTTCCAGTCTTCGATTAATGCTCGGTATGCTGGCATCATCTTGTCCGGGAATGTGAAGAATCTCGGGTTATGGTCCAAAATTTTATCTTTCAGCTGGATGTGGTGGTTAACATCTCTGAAGGGTGGTAATTCCGCTGTCTTCTTGCTTGAGAATACTGTAGGAAACTCGGAAATGAAGTCAGGGCATCTGCTTCATTCATGGTTGAAAATCGTGCATGTCTTGCTTTCTTGTAGGTCAAGGTGATTCCTTTGTCAGGGAAGGTGATAATAGATTTTCCGCAATCTATTACAGGATGGTGGGTGGTGAGGTAAGGCATTCCTAGGATGATATCATAGTTCTCCAGGGAACCGACTAGGGCTTCAGAGATATAGCCGCTTTCCTTGTCAATCTGAATGACAGGCTTAGCTACAGAGTTGATTGCAGAGCGTGATCCTTTAACTGCCATCTTCAGGTTGATAGGAGTCTCGAGGTCTCTGGTAGGGATATGGTGGGTAGTGACAAACTTTCCTGATATCAAGTTGTCTCCTGTGGTTCCAGTATCGAATAGTGCCTTTGCTTTGTGGACATTGACTGTGATGTATGCTTCGAGGGCTTGGGATTGAGTTCGACTAGGTCGTGCATGGTTTGTGGTAACTGTGACTGATTCCTTCATATTGGGATCATCTTCCTGGGTGTCCTATGTTCTTCTGACATTTTGGGGTCTTCTAGTACCACCAGGGCCTCCATTTCCTCGCTGCTGGATGCTGCTAAGCTTCTTCTTCTCGAATCGGTTATCGGAGTAGTGTCCATGTTTTCCACAATAGTAACACTCATTGTCTCTCCTTCGCCGATCCTTGTCAGCCTGGGAGACTCTTGGGTGCTGGGAGGTATTGTGAGAGAACCTTGATTGATTTCGCTGGGTGGTGTTCAGGGGGCGCTTGGGTGCTTGTTGGGAAAGTGCATTGGATATTGCATTTCCTTGACGATTTCCATAGAGTCTGGTAGAGTGTGAAATTGCATTTTGCTATTCAGCTATCTCTACTATCTGGTCAAAGGAGGTATCTGAAGTGATTTGTGGTTTCACTTCTCCTTTGAGCTTGATATCCATGGTATCTAGGAGTCTCTGCTTCCCTGAATAGTCCGAAATTGTTCCTTGGGGGAGACTGTCTTTGAAGGTTTCAAGTCTGATTACAGTATCGGTAATCAGGGCTGTTGTTCCGCCGGTAGTTTGTTTGACTTGTAGCCACTGTTCATAGATGGTATCAGTGGATTTGGATGGAAGGAAATAGGCCTCAAATTTCTGTGTGAGTCCAGCAACTGTGTGGTCTCCTTGGGAACCTTCATATTGGGTGAATTTATCGAGGGCTTTCTCCCTGCAATAGGCTCCATAGTATTGCAGGGCTTCAGGGGCATCGTCAGTTATGCCAAAACTGGCGTTGTATCGATGGACTGTGTTTAACCATGAGTTAATTCTCAATGGGTCTCGATCTTGTCCTTCTCCAGTAAATGTAAATGGTGCAGGCCATTAAGGACGCTTATTTCCCTCTGGTGGGACTGACATGGCGATAGGTGCAAGGCTTGGATTGCTTGGTGGACTGGGTGGACTAGGTGGTCTTGGTGGACTAGGTAAATCGTCAGGTGCAGGACTTGGTTCTCTTGGTTCTCTTGGTAGACAGGGTGGTTTAGGTGGTGAAGCTGGGGGTGCTGGTCCTAGAGCCTCCTCTGGACCGGAATCTGATTCTGGTTCTGAGCTTGGTTCTTTCTTGGATTGGACTTCTTGGTGGAGTTGTTCTTGGACTTGGTCTTGGGCTTGGTCTTGGTCTTAGTGTGGAGCCTTGGCTTGGGCTTGGTCTTTGGCTTGGTCTTGGTCCTCTTATTCGCTGCTGCTGCTATCTACAAAAGATGGTTCTGTATCCTCAAATGGTGGTGCAGGTGGGGATACTGGCGCTTGACTTTGGGGTACTGAGGAGGATGCTACTGATCCTCTATTGAAGTGCCTTCTGGTATCTCTTGGAAGCGAAATGGTTGCTAGCTAGGGTGAGCTGGTCTCGCCAGGAGTCTGTTAAAGGCCTTTCTCTGAAACAGCGAGGTGTACTAGTACTGCAGGGTCAAGGTAGGTGAAGGGTGATCAGACCTCTGCCGAAGATCAAAGGTATACTTGAGTCTAGGTCAAAAAATGTAACCTACTCCTAAGTATCTCCAGAATACCAACGGGACTCTGGAGATACTATTATGATAGGGGGAATAGCGTCAATGGATAGGTCTTCAATAGACCAGGAAAAGGGTATGGAACTAATAGAGTGACCGTTCAACTTGTAGTATTAAAGATGATAGTCCTGTGAAGATTGAGAGTCCGAATCCTTGAGGGATTGCAGGCTCTTTTAATACAAAAGATTGTAGCTAGGAAAACTTAACAAAAGCGCAAACCTCCTGTCCAACAAACATGCTAACTGAGTCAGCATAACAAGGTAACCAAATTCAGAAAACAGAGGGTTAAAAGCGACAGGATGGAGCTAACAAAGCAAGTAATGGAATCCAAACAGGGAGGAACAAGAGATCGCTAATACTATACAAATTCAGTAGGTATGGAGAAGGATAGCGATACCCAAATGGGTAGAAGCAAGGACTGGGTGATGATAAGTGAAATAAGAAAAGAATAACCAGTTAGGAAGTCATAACCAAGTGGGAAGGAACAACCAAACAGTAGCGCTTATCAGGCATAAACCCAAATAAGTAATAACCAACATCAAGTCAGTTGTAATAGTAGAACCTTAGTAGGATTCTGTTACAAAAGTGGTATACGAGTATTCGAAATGCTACCCAGAATGACCCTCTCTATGAGGTAGTTACCAAGGCCATCGATCACCCTGACTGGCTCTTATATGATGGAGTTCTCGTCAGAAAGGGGAAGGATGACAGTACAGACTGTCCTTAAGTCCCCTATGAAGCAAGCTATCAAGGTGTTAACATCAGAAATGAAATTGTGCGCATTACCCATGAACAAATGGCACCACGGGGTTGGCAGAAATGTTTTGAATATGCTTCAAGACACCTCTACTGGCTCTCCATGTGGAACAATTTTAAAGACAATGTCCGCTGCTGTCACCTATGCCAACTCAACAAGCAACCTACCACTGTCCCTGAAGGATCAGTCACCCCCCTCCCTGTCCGTAGACATCCATTCTCGTCTCTTGCAATTGACTTTGCAGAACCTTTCCCAAGCGATTCCAAAATGGAACTCATCATGGTTGTCTTAAACTGATTCAGGGGCTTTACCTACCTCATCCCAGTCTCCCAGAACATCACAGCTGTCGAAACAGCACACACCCTCCTTGAGCGTGTCCCCTCCATTCAAGGTTTCCCTACCTCCCTTGGCTCTGATAGAGACCCCTAGTTCAGAATACTCTTTTGGACACAGCTTATGGCGAATCTTAAAGTTGATCTCAACATTGCAATAGCTTACCATCATCAGACCAATGGACACACTGAGCGCAGAAAAGAACTGTTCGCCAATGCCTTACGAAATATGTCAATCCTAAAGGAACCAAGTGGGTTCGCCCCCTGCCTCATGTCTGTACTACAATCAATGCAGCTCCCAGCGATAGCACAGAACTCTCCCCCTTAGAAATCACCTTTGGTAGACTACCAAACCTCCTCCCCAGCCTCAGAGTGCTCCTCACTTCAGTACTAGCAGCAGACGAGATTGCTTCCCAGATTATGAAGAACCAGCAACTCGCCTGAGATGCCCTCAAAAAGGCCCGAGCACCCCAAACTACCTCCTGCGAAAACAGAAGAAAGGATGGACCCACAATCATCCCTAACCAAATTGCAGTCATCCTCAAGTCAGGACCCTATGTCCATAATGTTGGACGAAACCACAAGTTGGTTGGACCATGGTTAGGACCCTTCTCAGTGAGCGAAGGGCCTGATAGACACAACAACTACAAACTCATACTTCCCCCACTGATGGCAAGAATCCACGCATGAACCCATCGCAGCCATCTTCTCATAAACCTAAGACCAAACCCCTTCCCCTTCCCAGGAACACATGAACCCATATCAAACGAGCCAGTCACCACCGATGCTAGTGGACAAGAGCAATGGGAAATAGAAAAGATCCTCAAAGATCGAATCTATCGCAAAAAGAGATAGTTCTTCATCCACTGGAAAGGCTATGCCGAAAATGAAGCAACATGGGAACCCCTCTACAACCTAGAAGGCCCCTGCACCCTCATCATATCCTACTGGTTCGATACCTACAATGAATCTATCCCTTTCAGACTCCCTTGGTCCTCTGGCGAGACTTTCTCTGCCTGGACACTCCCGAAACCCGACTATACCCCCCTCTCAGCCGAGCTTGACCCGGATGGATTTTGGAAACCCCTTCAAGACTCAGACTACTCAGAATCCGTGACCAGCACAACACTCTCCACCTTGGATGAAATCTGAGATGGAAAGATAACTGTTTTATGATATTGTCTTCGTAACTATGGGTCTAATAAAGGTGTAAGGTACTGACAGCAGTGATGGATATATATTTACTGATAAGTTTATATGTTTTGAAATTGAGTGGAATGCTCCAAAGGCGGGTTGGTGATTAAGCACTTTAGGATATTCCTTATTGCATTGTTTGTTTAAATTCTTTTAAGGGGAATGTAACGGAATCCTACTAAGTTTCTACTATTACAACTGACTTGATGTTGGTTATTACTTATTTGGGTTTATACCAGATAAGTGCTACTATTTGGTTCTCCTTTCCCACTTGGTTATGACTTCCTAACTGGTTATTCATTCCTTGTTTCGCTTATCACTACCCCTCCTTTCTTCTACCTATTTGGGTTTCGCTATCCTCCTGCTATACCTACTGGATTTGTATATTATTAGCGATCTCTTGTTCCTTCCTGTTTGGATTCGATTACTTGTTTTGTCAGCTCCATCCTGTCGCTTTTAAACCCTGTGTTTTCGCAATATGGTTACCTTGGTATGCTGCCTCTGTTAGCATGTTTGTTGGACAGGATGTTTGTGCTTTTGTTAAGTTTTCCTAGCTACAGTTTTTTGTATTTAAAGAGCCTGCAAACCCTTAAGGATTCGGACTCTCAAGCCTTACAGGACGATCATCTTTAATACTACAATTTGAACGGGTTTCACTCTACTAGTGGCATACCTTTTACCTTGTCTATTTAAGACCTATCAATCTATGCTTCTCCCCCGATGCTAATAGTATCTTCAGAATCCCTTTGGGATTCGCGAGATACTTGGGAGTAGGTTACACTCAGCATCGCTCTTCCCTGATGCTATGGTCATCTCCGGCCTTCTTTCAGACCTGGCAGCCGCAGTTCTGTTCGATACCAACTCCGCGCTTTCACATGGCTTCAAGTCTCGGTTAATGACAGAGGCTATGTCTCCCTCACTTGCCTTGATGGCCAAGTTCCTCCCCTCTCTTACGCACCATATTTGAGGCCCTCACCAGCCCCCTCAACCAATCATTTCCAGTCGGCGACAACCACTAGCTCCCCTTCCCCCCAGCTCCTAGCGCCGTTCAGATTGCTATCAACCCTATTCCCTCCGCATGCCTCCCCTAGAATGAAGATGCCCTCTTTTCCCCCCTTTCCACATTAATCCTTAACTCCACTTGTGTTCCTATCCTTTCCGCTAGTTACCTCAATAGGGGCTCGGCCTCGCGCCTCAAACACTACTGTTCACAAGTCCTAACCACCGCGCCCTGAGCATCCCTCCACCCTCCTACCACATATTCCTCTTTTCTCAGACAATTGGCACTCTGAAAGAGCCTTCTCCTCCTCTCCCTACACACAATGCCATAACTGCTGGGCCTTTGGTCATGTGGCCCCCCGATTCAAAATACCCCACCCAGTCTGCACCATCTCCTCTCTCCACCATACGCGAGCCGTCCATAGATTCTCCAATCCCTCCTGCCCCAAGCAGGGCAACACCAAAGCCATACTCAGCTGCTGCCTGACCTCCCCCAGCTCAAGCCGCCTGAACAGTGACGGGGATAACTCTGCCCGCGATCGGGACCGCCCTTCTATGCCACTTCCTCTCCCTACTGCTCCGGCTCCCTACCTAGCCCACTACAGATGATGACGATATTGAGGTCTTAACAGATCTCCCACCAGGCTCTACAATAGATTCACGCTCCTCTAAACCCACTGGAGGTCCTTTCGGTCCAGCTGTCGACCTAACCACTCCCAGGCCCTTGATGCACGCCCCATCCTCCCCTGGAATTTCCGGGGCCTCCCCCCGGCACGATGCCCCACCCTCAAGGGTGGCGCCCAGCCCCTATCCTGCCCCCCGTAATCCTATGGGCTCTGCCTAGTAATGGATTACACAACCACCTCTGCCCGGCATGAGTTCCCTATGGCCTTCTCCTTTCTCTCCCTTGCTCAACAGAACTAACTGCGTAGCTGGGATGTGTTTTCTTCCTTTTTAATTCTTTAATTGAACTTTCCTTTCCTGTTTGCCAAGTCTGCATCCAGGATCCGGCCTTTTTTCGAGGTAGTGTTCCCACCTTTGGTGGTTTCAAGTCGTTGTCTTCCCCTTGTTCGCCCCCTAAAAAGCCCCATGTCGCCTGTTATGTTTCCTCTGCCTTCCTATCTATGAGCGTTATACTTGCCGTTTTTTTAGTGAGGTCAGACACTATGGGCCCTTGAATTTTTCCTGACAGATAGACTACTTGGGTTTTCCTTTCCATGCCTCCGGGCACTGTATTCATATTCCCTGCAGGGCAGCGCGCCCTCCTCGTGTATTATTTCTCCTCTTGAGTTGTTTCCCCTGGTGGGGTTTCCTATTCTTTCCTTAAGTGATTTTAACATCCACCACCCTTCCTGTGACCAGCTCCGGGCCCACTCTACCACGGGGTTTAGTGTTTTTTTTCTTACTTCTGAAGAGCGGCCGAGCTTGGCTACCAGCTCTTGAATACCCATGGGGTCTTCACCCGATTCCCTTTTTGTGGCGGAGGCAGACCCACTGTGGAGGATCTTTCCTTGGCCTCTCCAGGATTATTTCCTTTTTTCTCCTCATGGAGCACTCCCCTCCCCTCCACTGGCTCAGACCATGTTCCTCTTTTGCTCACCTTGTGGCATCCCTAAGACACACAACCACCTCCCCACGCCCACTTGGCCTTGACTGACTGGGCCACCCACTCGCCCCTGCTTGTGGAGCTGACAGTCCCTGATGCCCCACTTTCGGCCAACCTTTGCTTCTCTTTCCTTATGGTGCGACACCAATTTCGGTCGCCTTTTTCCTTGCTCCGGAATCACGCCCCTTTCTCGTGCCAATACTCCCGGGCCAAACCCTGGTGGTCACCCCTCCTCTCTACTCTTAGGAAAGAACATCATTGCGCTGCTCCCAAGGCCCGCTCTACCTATTCTATCGGTGACATCTCTGGTGCCAAACTTGCCGGCCTTGGCTACTTCAAGGCCACAAAGAGGGCAAAAAAGGATCTCGGGTCCTCCCACTTCCTGATCGCCACATCCTCTTCCCTCTAGGACACTAAACGGCTGGCCCTGTGTTCTTCCACAACTCGCTTCCCCACTATCCCAGGGACTGACACTCACGAATCTATTAACCATGCTCTCCTCAACCAGATCTTCCCACCTTGCCATCACCCCGCACCCCCTCCATCCTCCGCCCCTACTCTTATGCCCCTGAGCTGTCCTCTGATGAGATATCTGCTCCCCTCAGGGCGTCCTACTCCTCCTCAGCGCTGGGTCCTGATACTGTCCCCTATAGGTTATGGTAAGTGTTGGAAAATAAGTTATCACATTCTATGTAGTCATGTTTGTATGTGAGTCATGTACCATATACAAATATGACGAGTCATATATATGCCTGGATTTCACGTGACACCGAGATGGGTATATATATTTCGCGTTTTCTCCTCCTGTATCCTTCCAACTCGATAGCGCAATAGTGTAATCTCAGCTTTTAGTCTACAAGATAATGTGTTCCAATCTCAGTGCCGCTTTATTAATTATGAGAGACAGCCTTTGATACAGCAATATTTCCCGGTTATGAGCCCGGGTTAGCAAGACTACGCTATCCAACCATTTACCAATTGACAAAACTGTTATAAACTAAAAACGCTGCAACTGTTACCTTCCTCATTCACATCCACCTTCTTATCACTCTATGAGAAACGCAGATATCTATTAGAGACAACATAACGAATTTCACTGCAGTAACTGCAACACCACTTGACATCTCTCCAAACATTGTACTAACCCTAGTTGCGAAAAAGACACTTGGTACATAAAAAGATATCTTGCTTATCGGAAGAAGCTTCTTGCAAGAGCTACCATGATCAAAATACCACATACAGGAAGAGAGTAAAATCAGGAAACAAATGCCACATACCTACTACGACGCACCTGAATACCCAATATCCGATTTCGAAGCCAAAGCCTCACATCTGCCAGACGATTTAACCAGTGACGAATACAGAGCATATTTCAACCCTACCTCAATCATTGACTGTCCTGGGTGTGGGAGATTAAGACCGTTCCCTCTAAGTCACAACCAAGAAACGAACATACTCCCATTCGGTTTTGACGAATTTCGATATCAGCTTTAGTACTTTGCGATAAAATAGTTGTACAATCGTAGAAATGGCGGCAGACAAAACCCGTTTCCTCCCAACACCAATCTGAGCAACAATAGACCTATCCCACATTAACCGCCAAAATGTCGACCGAAGACGCCTCACCAACAGACTCAACAGTTGGATGATTGTCTCTCACCCAAAAAGACCATCTAAAATTGGAAGGACAACAGGACTATCAATCTTGCGCACAAATGTGAAAAACGGCATTCAATGTATGCTATTTAGGGGATATGGGTGATGGTTTAACAGAACAACCTGAGCCAGAAGATGAAGGAACCTCCTCCTCACAAGAGACCAAGGACAGCAATAAGCGAAATGAAATAGCAAAGTTCTTCCTATACCAGGATGCTGGCAGCTAGGCAGCAGATATCAGCTGCTTCAACTTGGCCTCAGACGCATGGCTGTCATTAAGGGACCAGTTTGACAAAGAAACACCATCTACAACCCTAGTCCTTCTTGAAAACATCTACACCAAACTCACACTGAGTAAAAACATTTTGGAACACATCTCCAACTTCGAAAATGCCTGGAACCGCATATCTCAATGATGCTCAAATGCGAAAGGCAAAAAGGCAGATGACATGTTAACCATGTTGAAAGCAGTGGTTTAATCGGAAGCCACCAAAAGAGCATTCTTCCTGCTTTCGATAAAGGAGCAAAATGGAGATTTATGTGATATATGCTGGGTGCACGAGGACATGACCGTTTTGTAGCCATAAGGGAATTCTTCGTCAGCAGAGCACCTGAGAAAACCGAACATAGAGAAGATCAAAAAGTGCAAATTGTACCAAGAAAACAAAAAGGAACCCAGTTCTGTTCCTGGTGCAAAGTGCGAGACAAGAAGAGTGACAACCATAACCTCAAGGAATGCCATGGTCTTAAAAGAGACAGAGAGAGAAGATTTTGAAACAAGGTACCGAAATCGATAAACTTTACCGACGCTACCTTTACCATGTTGATAACCAAGACTCAACAAAATGCAAATAAGAGTGATAGGAGGATGACAACTAGTTGCCTTTGTGATTCTGGAGCCACTGACCACATATTACCAAACGAAGGTGACTTCCTAAGCCTATCACCTACCAAAGCAAACATAGTAACTGCACAGTGTAGGACTCATCAAGCATCCAGAACCTGAGATATTCAGATCCCTGTGCGACTGCTGGACGGATCCAGACATATGGCTCAACTACGAAGAGTACTGTATGTACCATCGTTTCGATATTCCTTAGTGTCTGAATCAAGGATCGATGATGTTGGGGTAATAGTGGAAATTGAGAACGTAAAAAGAAGATATGTGAAGGACCGAAAGATATTCATCGCTGCGGAGAGGCCAGACGGGCTGTGGTATATAAGGACCCAACATGAGAAGGCCCTTATAACACCCTATGAGGAAAGAGACCTGGCACCTAGTCACCCAAGCACTATTTGAGATTACTATAAGGACACATTGCCAATTCCCCAACCTCCAGACTTTAGCTCTAAAACTTGCAAGACGCAAAAATCAACACATTGCGTGTTATATGGAAAAGAAATCGAAAATAAGAATGCTTTTGAGAAATTCTATACAGATCTGAGCGCTCGTATATTGGTCCTAACCTTGGGAAAAAGCGAATATTAACCAACATTCATGGACGACTATACCAGATACTATTGGCTATACTTGCAAAAGTCAAAGAACAGAGCTGAAATTGCAATACAAGACTTCTGGAACCTCATACATACCCAATACAAAGTAGGAATGAAACGTCTCCATAGCGATAATGGAACAAAGTATGTAAACCAGAAGGTATCCCAGTTCTTAAAGGAAAAATGTACAATGCATACCATATCACAAGCCTACAACCCTGAATCCAACAGTGTTGCGGAAAGAATAAATCATATGCTTATATCCACGATACGATGTATGTTGCCTGCAGATCGAATGTTCCTCTAGGGCGAAGCATATTCTACTGCTGCCTACCTAAACAACAGGCAATGGCATTCTATGATAAAGACAAGACCTTTCGAACCCCTATATGGCAAGAAACCACACATTAACCACCTAAGTCCTTGGTTCACATCTACGACAGTATACATTCCTTCAGAAAAGAGAACCAAATTAGATCCTACAGCTGAAGAAGCTGACTTAGTAGGCTACACTTCCAGTCCTACAGTATATCGAATTTACCTACCTAAACGAAATACATGGACTAAAGCAAGAGACATCCGGTTCAGAATAATGAAAGATGTTTCATTCAAATATCATCCTGAAAATACTGCTACAATTCTGGAAAAAGAATCCATTCCAGAAAACGAAGAAAAACAAGAAAATAATCCTGTAGTTGAATACGATGACCATGCACAAGAAACTGAGGTACCAGGAGCATACCCTGATGAACCTCCAAGATGACTATCAACTCGTACCCAAATCCAAACCACCAAAGGTCTGGAATATCGAAAAGACCTAGCTAAAGCCAAGCTCAAGGATTTGAATGCCGAATTAAGAAAATCCGATAAAACATTCCCAAGTTATATGCGAGGCGATAGAGGGTGTCATACAATCGAATATGTCAATCTACAACACAAGCTGTAACGCGAAGCTATACTAGAGAAAATTCGACTACAACGGACTGCTATGAGCAAGGAATCCTTGGTTGGACTCTCCTACTACAAGCCTGATCCCACGAGGTACGCAAAAGCAATGAAGTCAGAAGAACAGGCTGAATGGCAAATAGCAATGCAGGAGGAAATGGATGTTCTAAAAAGCAGAAACGTGGTGGACTAAGTCGACAGACCGAATACCAAAAGAGTTCTCAAATGACGATGGGAATATAAAACAAAGGTTAAAACTGATGGAACCATTGAATGACGAAAAGAGAGATATTGGGCTGAAGGATTTGGCCAAATACTTGGTGAAGACTTCGAGGCAGTATATGCCCCTGTGGCACACCTAGAGTCGTTACGGGTATTGTTAAGTGTTGCAATCAAGAGAAGATATGTCCTACGACAACTAGATATCAAGAGTGCATTCCCGTATAGCAACATAGACCATGAAGTATATCTAGAAATTCCTGAAGGATACCTTATACTAGGAAAAGTATGGAAGCTACGAAAAGCAATTTATGGCCTTAAACAATCTCCACACCTATGGTATCAGTATCTTACTCAAGCCTTAGAGACTATGAACCAGAAGGTTACTGACTTGGATCCTTGTATCCTATTTGCAACAGATATATACAGTTGTATATACGTTGATGACATTCTCATCACCGACAATCCCTCCAAAGTCAACAAGTGTGTTGACAAACTACAATCCCGCTTCCAGGGTACTGATTCTGGGGAAGCATCTATGCTACTCAGTATCTAAATCCAAAGAGCAAAAACCAGTATCAAGTTATACCAGGAAAGATACATAACAGAAATTCTGGAACGATTTGGGATGACTGATGCAAACGAAGCCAAAACCCCAATCGAAGCACACTCACCACTTGATAAGGCTACTCCTGAGGAGGAACTCTGCGACCAGAAAACATTCCAATCCATAATAGGATCCTTGATGAATGCTGCCGTCCCTACCTGAGTAGATATCGCATATGTGACCGCCACCCTAAGTAAGTTTGCATCCAACCCAATGAACACCCACCTAATGGCTGCCAAACGAGTACTTCGCTATCTTAAAGGTACAAAGAACAAAGGACTAAGCTTCCGACACGATCCCAAGGCTCTGCATCTAGTGGTCTACAGCGACAGTTCCTATGCATCAAACCTCGACGATAGAAAATCCTTCACTGGATAGATTATACAAACTCATGGGCATACTGTTCTGTGGCGCTCTAAAAAACAACGCATAGTAGCTCAATCAACAACAGAAGACCAATATGTCGTACTGTCATTTGCGGCAAACCAGAATGTTTGGATTAAACGCGGGTTAAAGCAAATGGGCATCAGAAAGACGCTGGTGGAATATTGTGATAATACAGCTGCAACGAGCCTCACTGAGAACCATTGTGTCTCAGATCAAACCAAAGACATTGATGTTGGATATCATTCTGTTAGAGAGTTGTGTGAGAAAGGAGATAAGAAAATAGTTAGAGTTGAGTCAGAGAACAATGTATCAGATCTATGTACTAAGAGATTATTGCGGGTTTTATTTGAGAAATTACTGATAAAGATTGAAATAGAAACGTAGGGGAAGTATTGGAAAATATGTTATCACATTCTATGTAGTCATGTGTGAATATGAGTCATGTAACGCATACACATATGACGAGTCATATGTATGGCTGGATTTCACCTGACATGAAGATGGGTATATATATTTCGGGTTTTCTCCTCATGTATTCTTACAACTCGATAGCACTATAGTGGAATCTCAGCTTTTGGTCTACAAGATACTGTGTTCAAACCTCAGTGCCGCCTTATTAATTATAAGAGACAGCCTTTGATACTGCAATATTTTCAGAAAGTGGTCCACTGTACCACCCCTTCCTTGTTAGTTTCCCTACTCTCCTCTCTTCTCCTCCACGGGTTCTACTCCTACGCCTTTAAGAAGGCCAACGGATTGGTCCTGGACAAGTCAGGCAAGCCATCCTATAACACCCCAGCCTACTTTGGGGTCATCGTCCTTCTCGCGACTATCTCCCAGCTTTTGAAGAGAATTGACACCTCCCACCTCACCCTGGTCGCATGGGCCTGTGGTCTCCTCAGTCCCAACCAATTGGGCTCCCTTGCGGGCCATTCGTCCTTTGATGCCGTCACCACCCTAGCCCTACAATCCGTACCCTGCACCGTCCCTCCCTCAGGGTCTCCACCCTCTTCCTTGATATCAAAGCAGGTTTTGACCACGTGGATCCTGATTTTATTTCCACCGTACTCAGGAAAAAAGTTGCCTACTATCACCTTATCTCCTGGGTCAGGTCCTTTCTTACTGGGGGCACCTGCCGTCTTCTCTTCCAGGGCTCCCCGGGAATTCTTTCTTCCGTTTCTGTTGTCACACCTCAGGGGTTTCCAGTATCTCCTTTGGTTTTTGTTTATTATGTTTCTTCCCTTCATTTCCCCCTTTCCAGGGGCCTTATTCTTTCCTACTTTAATGATTTTACTTTGACTGTATTATCATGATCCTATCACCGCAATGTTCAGCTACTGCAGGCAGCCTTTTCCTGGATCAAAGGTCGCAGAGCTGTGCGCAAGGTTCCCTTCTCAGTCCCCAAGGCGGAGTTTGTTCACTGGCGCAGCAAGAACCAGCGGGGCTCCCCTTGCATCATCCCCATACGCTTGAATGGGTAGGTCTTCCATCCTACCAACTACCGCAGGTGGCTTGGCTACTGGCCCACCCCACCACCTTCCAGATTTAATCACTTCTCCCAACGACTAGCCCTCGCTCAAGGTGCTTTCGCTACTTTTCGCAGGCTTTCCCCACCAGGGGCTGGCCTCTGCCCCCACCCGTGCCACCGCCTTGCTGTTACTCTCCTCCTCCCCATCCTCACCGATGGGGCTGACCTCTTCGTACCCTCCTACGGAATGCTACAGTACATGGATATCTTCTGGCACCAGATCCAGAGATGGGTTACCAATTGCTTTCGCTCTCCCTGACTCTCTGTCCACTCCCTTGAGACCTGCCTCCCTCCTATCCGCCACCTGTGCGCCCACGGCCATAGGCTTGCTGCCTGTAGACTGGGATGCGCCCCACCCACCATCAACCCAATAGTTGGGCGCATCCTCCTGGACTTTCCCTCCCTCCTTCAGTCTCGCGCTCCAGACTCATGGCGCCACCTCGCATGGGACCTCCAGCCCAATGTCAACCCTTTATTTTGGAAAACTGCTCCTCCTTGGCAGCTGGTCTGCACCAACCTCCCCATGGATGCGATGGCCCACCTCATCCTCCCTATCCTGTGATCTTTGTCCTTCGCTCCCTTGCCATGTGCTGTCTTTGCACCCCTCTGTCCTCCCCTGCTTCCGCTATCTGCTATGCGCGCCCCCTACACTAGCCTTAGGAGGTGGGCCCACCAGACCTTCAACAACGACTGGGGGAGGGTTGCCCTCCCCCTGCCCATTATCTGTACAGAGCGTCCTTATCCTTACATCCTTTCATGGGGCTGGGAAAGTCCATAGCGGGCCACATCCACCAAATGCATGCCCACTAGAGCTACTTGGCTCTTCATACCTCCTTGGCCTCTGAAGGGGAGCCCAGCCTCTGACAATGGTGCTGGGACCACGGCGAAGCCTTCTAGCATGCCATACTCTCCTGCATGACCACTGTCGATGCCCGCAGACGCCACCTCCCAGGTGTCATGAGGATAGGCGCAGACAACCCCATCTGGTCTCCTATACTACTTCTCCTCAGCCAGGTCGCCTATCTACAGGACACATAGGTTGGCTTCCCCCCCAACATACTACTATCACCCCCCTCATCTCCACCTCTCTTGGTTGCCCCCACCCCCCTAGGTTCTCCTGCCCACCCTCTTCTTTCGTCCCCAAGTTTTTAAAAACCTGTGGTCTTTCCTTACCTAATGGCTTGGTTTCTGTATCTTTCCCGGGCTGGTTTTTCCTTACTTGAGTTTACCGTATGAGGTGTATTTACAGTTACCAGCCCAGTTGGCGCTTTATGTGCCGTTGGTTTCTTTTGTATTTCGTTTTTGGGATTAAGGTTTGGTTTATGCCATAGCTAGTTCTGCATGCAAGTTCTTGTACCTTAGCACCGAATAATGATTTAAATGAAAAAAAAAAAAAATTGAAAAAAAAAAGAAGAAATAAAGAATGTTGTTAGAAATCTTCACGCAACAATCTAAGTTCTTTCCTATACGATTGCTTCACCAGTTTACCTCTCCGCTCCTCTATTGGCATTGTGCGATAGGAACTGTAAAGGGTAGCCGATTCTAAGGACAAGCGAACCAGGCTAGGCTTAAGAAATCAAGTCTTGGACGGAGATTGTCTAGGAAGGCTCAAGATTTCAAGGTAGAACGTATGATATTGATAAGATCTCTTCTCCGTTGCTTGATGATGGCTAAAGCTCGCGAGGCACTTCGATATTTATATCCCGCGTCTGAGTGTTCGCGGACTACATCCGTTCTCCATACAACTAAGTATCTACTAACAATTTTCACAACAAAATCCAACAGCGAACCCCTTTTGACCCTGAAAGTTTTCTCCCCCGCACAGCTAATGGCGTGATCAGAGCTCTTCTTTCTCCGAGGGTGTTCACACCTTCTGGGTAAGTGATAACAGCCGTCGTCCTGCTGATCGAACTATGACCGTCCAGTTTGGAACTTGCCAATAGTTTCTTAGAACACCAAGGGGCCAACATGGTTGTCGACCAATACGGCTTCGTTCCGGTTCACCCAGTCTCGCCGCTGGCTTTCAGGATGACTAGTCTTTGACGATCGGTCCAATACCAATTCGTGCTGGGCTGCCTCTCCTTATCGACATGTTCCGATAGGCTTGCTTGCCTAAGATAGGCATTCATTTGGGGTTCAGTACTATTCTGTACGGAATAGCCCGCATACCACTCCCTCCTAGGCTTTTGGACGTTGTTTTGGTCTCTTGACTTTAGCGGGATGTAACTCCGCGGGTTCTTGACGAAATCGCTTGGTTCCTTTTCCCAGACGTAGCCAGAGATGCCCTCTTATATACCCTGCGGACAGGATCCGGTCGGACGGACGGCGACGACGTATACGGTGTTATGAGAAAGGCTCCAATATTTCTTCTTTCTATGATTGTGAGCAACAGCACAAGGCGCCAGTGCTGGCGTCCGGGGCCAACGTCGGGGCCGGAGGGGGGTATTAGTCTGTGGAGTTTCAAACCCAGAGCTCTCAAGCTGCTCTTCTGGGCCCTCATGGGAGTTATGTGCCTAACAGGAACCATAGAGTTTGACTATCAATACCACGTAGGTATAGGGCTATGAGCAATAGTGGATCTCCACCTAGTACTAGTCGTTGACATAGTAATTCTTCCTTGGTGGTTAAGATTAGTGCCACGCCCTATACCAGTCTATAAGGACCGCCGGGTCATATTGATCTAACCCACAGACAACTAGTTTCCCGTTGCAGGTCTGCTGACAGCATAGGATCATAACAACTACGCTAAGAAAAACCATTCCCCTAAGAAACAATTCTCTGCCTTGACAACAAGTTGCTTGGACCCAACTTCAGAACCCAGAGAACCTGTTTAAGGAATACAGGGGCTACATGAAAATTTGAAGTTTTGGCCATGAGCTTGACAGTTCCTTGGCCACATGATTCTATTACCGAATTATCGCCTAAATTTACAGTTCCTGTACTTGGTTCAAGGTGGATAAGAAGGTATAGGTTGCTGGTCATGTTTGAGCAGGAGCCTCTATCGATTACCCAGTTATGTTGGTGAGGGTCTTTTGCGTAGAGAGGATGGATGTGGATGTACGGACCAGTTCAGATATTTCTTCTTTGCCGATCTTCTCTGTACTAACAACTTTCTTCTCCTTCTTCTTTGGCTTATCGCCCTTGAGTTTAATATACTCATTCCAGGTATATCCCTCAGCGCACACGGTGGGGTAATGCTTCTTGCAGTAGGTTCATTCCTTGGTTGTGGCTGCAGGTCTCTGGGGAGGTTCTCTTCCTTTTCCTTTGACATCAGTGCTTTTATATGTTTTGTCGTCCTCAGAGCTAACTAACGGTGTCAAGTCCAATAACTAATTGTAGACGTGATTGTAGGTAAGGACCTCCTTAGTTTGGAGGTTGTCGGCAATGTTACTCATCGAATCGGGAAGGGCGAGGAGAACAACAGCCGTTTGGCTTTGTGTAACTCGAATACCTATTTAAATACAAATGGGACAGCATATCGGTCGTCAGCACAGGAGGCTGAGCAACCTTGTTGCATTCAATTCCCGAGGCTATCGTACTTGTTGATATGGTTTGCAATAGGTGCAGAGGTATCGTACTTGGTATCTAGGACAGGGTTGAGTTATTCGAAGAAGGAGGTTGTGTTTTCTCTCCCAAATATATCTTAGAACACTTTGCTGATGGCGACGGATGTTTTGTGGGTGGCCAAAAAAAGTAAGCCATAGTGGGTCAATCATTTCAAAGAAGTAGGCAGAGGCCCATTGGTAACGATCACGAAATTCATCTATTTTCTCCGAGTTATTATTTCCATATTGATCCTCTTGTGCCTCAGGCAGAGTTTACGTTTCTGTTACTATGTCCCTGCAATTATGTAAAGTAAGGACATATTCCGAGATATCTCGCCAGGTCTGGTAGCTATAAGGGCCAGTAAGCTATGGGATGGAAATCAATTTGTAACTCGGTGCCCAACTATGTTTGAAGTTGTTGGAATAAGATATGGGGTTAGGTGCAGGAATTTCTGGAGGAAGAAAAGTGGTTTCTGCCTTGGCCAATTTCGCTCGATAAAGGCAAAGTGACGTTGGTTGCTAAGTATTTGTACTTTGCTGTGCACTAGTCAGTGGTTGCAGTTGGGAAATTGCACTTTCTGTGGGACCTAGGATTTAGTGAGGGAGGAAATCTTGGACTTTAGTCAAGGGCACGAGGACTTTTTCGTATTGATTTGCCACGAATTGTTTGCCACGAACGTTTGTTTGGCGCGAACATCGTTTCGTTTCAACCAATATTTCGTTTCAAATGTAAACGTTTCGATGTTACAGGAGATATTCTTCTTTGAAATTGTTTGTTTCCTTTCGGAAGGAATTTGTTTCGTGATGAAAGAAATTGCGGGTAAGGGTAAGTCGTATAGCTATGGATGAACCTGGCTTATAACCTCTTGAATGTTATGTGTATTGGCACAATCTTATTACAGGAGTATGAAAATACAACACAGTATTAAGAGTATACTATATGCATGGTTGTATGAGGAGTATTATAGTATGAAGGTAGATTGGTAGTAGTTCTTGTCCTTAATTAACTAAACAAAGTAACTCTCTTTTTTTTTTTTGTTAAATCCTAGAATTTATTTGCTTAAATAGGTGCAAACCTCTGCTATAAAGGGCATCCATAATATCCACTCAGGGAGGTGGAGTTGCACATACAACTGACACCCTCTTTCTACCCCCCCTGGACCTCTCCCACAGGACACCCCGGATTTGACCCTGAGGTATGTCAGTCAAAAACCTCCCCCACAGGCCAAAGGAAAAACAAGCTACCGCAAGTTCCTCTGGTCTGGAACCCACTGCACATCCTACACCAAAATGGGTACCCACACCCAGCCATGTTGCCTAGAACTGCAAGAAAATCCCTCACACCCCTAGCTACCAAGCCAAAATCCAGGTCTAAAAAGGGATTGGCAGGAAGCAACAAGAAAACCCACACCGTAAATCTGCTCCACTGCTGTCCAGGCCTCCATAGGAAACCTACCGTAAACTTCCTAAAACAAAAGAAAACCCAACTAAAGAAACCTCCTTGATCTTGACGACTCTTCTGGTTTTCAAAAGTCCAGGCTCATCAGAGAGCAATATGGGGTAACCAGCAACCATTTTCCCCTGCTCATGGTGCAGGGAAACCATCGTCTTTCGTTAAAGGGAGTACTAGCCCAGGCAAACTAGCTCCCATTGAGATTGTAAAAACCGGCCGGCCAGAGAATAAACAGCATGGGACAGTGCAATACCGACTGTATTTCGCACGCATGTTTGGTCTGGTATGCGTCGTTTGTTTTTAAAGTCTCACGATTAAGTTACCCCTGGAATATGAAGCCCCTAAGGTTCAGCAAGGGAGATCGTCAGAGTATGGTTTTCGTGTTTACCCTCATTCCCACATTCCCAACACGGGAAGGAAAATGAGTGGTCAGGAAAATCGCGGGAAAGGAGCTTGACTGAACAAAGTAGGTGGCAACCAGCTGTTTATACAGGTGAGTATCCTCCATGTACTCAGTAACAAAATAGGGTAAACCATTGTGAGAAATATAAGTGTGAACATGTTTGACCCTGAAAATCTACCAAGGAAATCCCAATAAAATATGCGAAGTCTGAAGTGGTGTGCAGGAAATAAACCCAAAGATAACACAGGATACATGACCGGTAAAAGCTCTCTATACATGTAAAGTTAACCTTGAAATCCCGCACATAAAATAATAAATGTATCCATTAATCCGTAATCATGATAATGAAATATAACTGAAAATATGATATACTCTAGCTGTAGTAATATCCGTAGTTTTCCTGAGTAAAGTAGAAATAACCAAGCCGTGACATAAACAATACCACAGTTGGAAATATACATATGAAACGATTTGAAGAATTTCAACAGAAACTAGTGTGTTGGTTACCATGCCAGCACAGTTTCGGCTATTGTAGCCTCTTCAGACAAACCAAAATCGTAGTCTTTGATGTACTAGGCAGCCCACTACTCGAGGTCTTTACAACATGCCGAAGGGTTCCTATACACCTGCCTTTGCCTAACTGGAGCCGAACTCGTATCATTAGGTGATAGTCCGGTTGCTGGTTCACAGGGCATTCTTCGCGCATCGCTTTGATTACCATATGAGTTGCGAGTGCCTACTTGGTCCACAAAGCCGTAGTCCATTTTCGGGGTGGATTTACCCCCTCTCCTTTTAGCATGTGAACCAGGTAGTCATAGTTTCTCATTCTCTTCCAACTTCCTTTTTCTTGATGTCAGGCATCCTGTTCCGTTTGGTCAACTAAACCTTTGCCAAGCTGTCCTGTTAAATAGTTCGTTCCTGGCAGTTTTCTTATGATCCAGGCTAGACTCATTTCTCCTTGTCATTCTTAAGAAGTCCCTAGTCAGCACTGGTCTGTCCACCCTTTCTTGGATCTCTGGTAAGGATTTAGGGCTTAATAAGGAGGTGTGTATAATTGACTATCTTCCTTACTGAGGACTGATATACATCTAATGTTTTGCTCTCCGCTTTCTTGTTTTTTAGTTTCAGCTTCGCAGAGTTATTCTGTTACGATCCTATGCTGTAAGCTGGTTTTGCAACAGGTAACAACTTCTCTTTGGATTGGATGAATATGACCGGGCCGTTGTTATGGTCCAGTATGGGGCGTGGCGCTAATCTCAGCCACCAGGGTAGGAGTACTATTGCAACGAGTAGTACTAGGCGGATTTCCACTATTGCTGTTAGGCCGATGCCTACGTTGTCTTGATAGCTGAACCCTATGGTTCCTATCGCACAACGC
>QFET01002451.1:0-20883 GCA_003316355.1 Tuber calosporum
CCCTCTTAAGCAATTTTCCATTATTCTACACAACTGCCTTGCAAGCTGGAGTGTTTTTCTTTCCCTTTTTAACAATTTCTGGTCTCTAACATGCACTTCTTAAGTGGTACTCCTCCAAGGTCTCCCTGTCCACAGAAACCAACCTTCCAACTTCGCCGGCTTCAAGCCTTTTTACCCTACCCACACCCCTGTGACCCCTCCCAAGGTGGCCGTCTATGTCTTTACTGCGCTCATTCAGAGCTACTCCCTCCTTCCTTGCTTCTTCAACTGCCCTGACTTAATGGCAGTGGATATTCTTTCACCCACAGGGTTGTTTGACTCTAACCATGATAGGTTCAAGATATACAACCTCTACTCCACCAAGGCTCTTCCTCCAGGACCTGCACAGTTACCACAGAGGAGGCTTTCAGACCTCATTCATTCCCCACACTAGTGGTGGGCGACTTTAACATCCACCATTACTCCTCCGACCCTCTACCCCAGATCTCCTTACACGAATTTGGAATCTCTTCTCCATATTACGAACTCAGTTCAGATCTTGGCTTTCACCTTCTCAACACCGCTGGGGTTTATGTCCGATTCCCCTTTGACATCAGCACATGCCGTTCTGTTCTCCAACTCGCCTTCGCGAACAAGTACCTTCTCCCATTTTTCAATATCTGGGACTCTAACCTCCAGTCCACTGGCTCTAATCAACACCCCCTAAACCTCACCTTCACCGCATCACTTCTCAAGGCTGCCCCCCCTTCTCTAGACTGGTCCAAGACTGAATGGGACACTCTCGCCCCCCTCCTTAAGGAATTTCAGATCCCCTCCCCCCCTACATACCCTACTAACACCTTGGTTGATGAGAGGGTAACCAGGCATCTCTGATCTCTCACCGCCCTCCTCAAGACCCACACTCCCACCAAACGCTCCTCCGTCAACGCCAAATCCTAGTGGACCCAAAAACTCTCCCACCTGAGAGAAGCCTTTCATCGCACAGCTAGGGCACATCGCCTGACTCACACGCCAGACAATTTGTCACTCTGCTGACAACACCTCAATGTATATTTCAAAGCTATCAAGAAGGCCAAATCCGCACATTGGAAGGAATTTCTAGCCAACGTCAACACTATGTCAGTGTGGACAGCCTGGCGCCTCGCTACAGGTCGCCAACCTGAAATGTTCCCCTCCTTTCCTGACACAACCACTCCAGACGAAATCAACACCTCCCTCCTCCATCACTTCTTTCCTCCCAAGGCTCCTCTTCCTATCCTCTCCTTCCTACGGTATGACACCGATGCCACTCCCCTCTTCAATGAAGAAATATCCCGCGCTCTCCGCAAATCCTTAACACCTCAGCACCTGGTCCAGACCAGGTCCCTTATTAGATCTGGAAAAGGGTCCACTCAATCAATCCCTCTATCCTAAGACAACTCCTAGGCCCACTCCTTCTACTTGCTAACTATCCTCTCCCCCTTAAAAGAGCGAAAGGCATAGTCCTCCCCAAACCAGGTGTTAAGGGTAGTTGATTCTAAGGGCAAACGAATCGAACTAGGCTTAAATCTTTCTTCGTAAACGGAGATTGTCTAGGAAGGCTCGTAGGTAAAGATTTTTGAGTAAAAACGTATGATATTGATAGGATCTCTTCTCCGTTGCTTGATGAGGTGTAAAGCTCGGGAGGCAGTTCGATATTTATATCCCGCGTCTGAGTGTTCGCGGACTACATCAAATCTACCTATAACCATGTATCTTCTAACTAATTCCTTACTTCAAATTCTAGAGCGAACCCCCTTTGACCCTGAAAAATCTCTTCCCCGCACAGCTAATGGTGTGATCAGAGCTCTCCTTTCTCCGAGGGTGGGTGGGCCCACTCGGTGAGAGATGTTTACCTTCGTTCTGTTGTATATACTATGACCGTTCAGTTTGGAATCTGCCAATAGTTTCTTAGAACACCAAGGGGCCAACTTGGTTGTCGACCCAATCCGCTTCTTGCCGTGATATCCGGCTCTGCAGAGGGCTTGCAGCATGACTTGTGTTCACGATCGGCCCAATTGCCTTCTCGTCTTAACTGCCTCTCCTTATCAAGACGTTCCGATAGGCTTGCTTGCCTATGATAGGCATTCATTTGGGGTTCGGTCCTATTCTCTGTGGAATAGGCCGAATACCACTCCCTACTAGGCTTCCGGACGTTGATTTCGTCTCTTGACTTCAACGGGATGTAACTATGCGAGTTCTTAACGAAATCGCTTGGTTCCTTTTCCCAGGCGTAGCCAGAGATGCCGACTCATATACCCTGCGGACAGCATTCGGTCGGACGGACGGCAGCGACGTATACGGTGTTACGAGAGTTGCTCCAATATTTCTTCTTTCTATGATTGTGAGCAACTGCACAAGGCACCAGTGCTGTCGTCCGGGGCCAACGTCGGGGCCGCAGGTGGGTATTAGTCTGTGGGGTTTCAAGCCCAGAGCTCTCAAACTGCTCCTCTGGGCCCTTGTGGGAGTTATGTGCCTAACACGAGCTCCCTCCTCCGAGGTTTCGCCTCGAATACCTCTGGGTCCGATTTGCCCCCTCTTACAACAAAGTAAATACTGTTATAATACATAGATCCATTATGAACTCGATAGGGTAGGGTGAAAAACCTGTCGCGTTTGCTTGTCCACGCCAGGAAAACCTTATCCTATCATTCAACTTCTGCCCTGGATGGCATTTCCCGATTTTCCCTGTGAAACTCCGCCACCAATTCTTTAGCATCCTCTAAATGCTCTGGTGGCTCCCAGGTATTTTCATCCTCTGAGCACCCTGCCCACTTAACAAAATATCGTATTTCACGAATTTGTTTATTCCGTCCACGCACTCGTCTTGTCTATGAGATTATTTCACTCTTCACAATACGTTCTACTTCCCACTCCAAGTCCGCGTCAATCTCTTCCGGCTCTCTCGGTGGTTGTTCCCTCTGTGGCCTGGGGGAGGTACGGTATGGTTCCAACAGGGATACATGGAATATCGGATGGATTCTCCACCGCGGTGATATTTCCAGTTTGAAGGCGCGGTCTCCTCTTTTCTCCAATACTTTGAATGGCCCATAGAGCTTCGGACTAAGCTTTTTCGAGGGTCGCTTAGTTCTGATGTTCTTTGCGTTTTAGCATAACCTGATCTCCAGGTTTGATGTCCGGTTGTTCTTTTGCCTTTCGATCGTAATATTTCTTCATATTTTCTCGGGTTTGCTCTAACGCTTGTTTGGCCTGTTGGTGTATTGTCTTCATCCAGTCAGCATATAATTGGGCTCCTGGATTTTGGGCTTCTCGTTCCTTCATCCATTCAGTCTGCGGGTGGAACCCATAATTGGCATAGAACGGGGAAAGTCTATGTGCGTTTGTTGCCGAATTATTGTAGGCATGCTCGGCTAATAGCAACAACTGATACCAGTCATTTTGATCGTAATTGACAAAGTTCCTTAGGTAACCTTCCAGCTCTTGGTTGGTTCTTTCGGTTTGTCCATCAGTTTGAGGATGGTATGATGTTGACATATTTCGTTTTATTACGAGACTTTTGCAAAGTGATTCCCAAAATTCTCCTGAGAACTTTGCATCCATATCGGAAACCATTTCTGATGGAAGCCCATGTAGTTTCCAGACTACTCTTAAGAATGCATTTGCTACATCATTTGCCGTTGCATTTTCTTCCAGACCGATGAAATGTGCCATCTTTGTAAACCGATCCACAACTACCATTATTTGCCTTCGTCTTTGCGACTCTGGTAGATGTGTTATAAAGTCCGTGGAAATGGATGACCATGCTGCATATGGCACTTCCAAGGGTTGTAATAGACCATACCTCGCATGCCGCGGGGACTTATTGTGTTGGCATTCGTCACATGAGCGGACGTAATCATTCATCCAGTTGGCAATGCCTTTCCAATAGAAGTCTCCTGATGTGATCTCCAAGGTTTTTTCTTGACCAAAATACCCTGCCACCTTGGAGTCATGACATCCTTGGGACATCGTTTTCTGTAACACTCCTCGTTGGCTGGGATATATAAACGGTTCTTGTAGTACAGTAGTCCTTCTACTACTGTCCAGTTGGCGGGCAATGGTTTTCCTCCCTTCTCCAATTCTTCCATCTCGCTCTAGCGCTGCTGCCAGTCTGGGTCCCCTATGGCCGCTTACTTGATGTTAGCTAATAATTGCTGGTCATATTTCCTTATATCTGCTTTTGATATTATGGCGTTAGACATCATGCAAGTTGTATGCCCTATTTTGGATTTTTCTTCGCAGTGCTGTCTGTCAAAATACTCATTTTCTTTGTGGTTGGCCTGTAGGTGTGCCACAACTATCGAGGTCTGTTCCGCTCTGCCCCTACGCGGGGAGGGGTCTGAGATGCCGAAACCTGCACTGCCGCGTTCTGTCGGTGCTAGGCTCTCGACTTCCATTGCTTCCGAGGTATTTATATTTTCTATAACCAATTGCGCTATTTTATCTCCCTCGCGCACTTGGCAATCCACGTTGCTATGGTTTCTCATAATGATTTTCACCTCTCCAGTGTAGTCCGCATCTATTACGCCGCCTCCAATTCCAATTCCATGTTTTGCTGCAAGACCACTTCTGGGTGCTATGCGAGCAAAAGTGCCTGAGGGTAACCCGACTACAATTCCCGTTTCAACTAGAACCTGGTTTCTTGCGGGTATTATGAACTCGTTGATTGCGTAAAGGTCGTGTCCGGCTGCTATTCGTGATCCTTTAGTTGGCATCTTGGCTCGTTTGGACAGTAGTTTGATCCTCAGGTTGTTTGTACTTGGATCAGTAGCCATTCGTGTTATTTCTTCTGGTTCATTCATCTATACCAGAGATATTTGAAAATGTGTAGGCTTGAGTATTGACTGTTCGCTATGCGCAGCTCCCTCCTCCGGACGGTACTCCGGCCGTCGGCTTAGTGCGTCTGGCTTTCCTCCTTATTTCCTGGGAGGTAAACAATCTTAAAATTGTAGTTTGCCAGTTGCTGTGCCCACCGAATTTGCCTTGTATTCCAGACTTTGGTGGTCAGGAAATTTTGTAAATTTGGGTGATCCGTATACACGGTTACCGGTTTTTCCGTTCACACTAGATACTGCTTCCATTCTCTAAAAGCCTCTAATATGGCTAGCAGTTCTTTGTCGTGGATTTCGTAATTTCTTTCGGCGGGACTTAGCTTCCTTGAGTGGAAAGCGACTGGGTGTAGTTTTTTGTCCTTGAATTGGGACAAAACACAGCCCAGCGCAAAGTCGCTAGCATCTGTCTCTACCACTGTTTCCCTTTCCGGGTAAAAGTGGCATAGTATGGGGGCAGTCGTGAATCTGTGTTCGAGTTCTACGAAAGCTGCCTCCTGTTCAGGGCCCCAGTTAAATGCTTTAGGGTCTCCCTTCAACGTTTCAGTTATTGGTTTGCAGATTTTGGAGAAATCTTTGATAAACCGCCTGTAGAAATTGGCAAAGCCAATATAAATTTGCACCTCCTTTACCGATCTTGGTGCTTTCCAACCTTTTATACTAGCAATTTTTCACTCGCTCATGGTGACCCCATCAACCGCGACGATGTAACCGAGAAATTCTACAGTATCCACATGGAACACTGATTTTGTCGTTGAGACGGCTAGGTCGTATTCTTCTAAGCGAGTCAAAACTCGCTTAACCAACTCGATATGTTCTTCCTCTGTTTTGGAGTAGACAAGTATATGATCCAGGTATACCACGACTCCATGATCCAAGAATTCGAGTAGAATTTTATTCATCATAGCTTGGAAAGATGTCGGCGCGTTTACCAATCCGAATGCCATAACTTTGTATTCAAAGTGACTGTACCGGGTTCGGAACGCTGTTTTCCATTCATCTCCTTCTTTTATCCGCAGGAGGTGGTATCCATCTTCCAAATCGAGTTTAGTGAATATCTTCGCTCCTGCTACTCTATCGCGGAGTTCACTCATTAGAGGGAGAGGGTATTTATTTGCGATGGTCAGCTTATTTAGTTGACGGTAAACTACACACAATCGCATTGAACCATCTGGTTTTGGGACGAATAGGATTGGAGCCCTGGCTGGAGATTTACTCTCTGTAATCTTTCCTTGATCCTGCATTTTTTGCAGGTATTTCCTGAGTAGGTCCAACTGATGAGCTGACATTGGGTATATAGGTCCCCAGGGCGGAACTGCTCCAGGTACCAGGTCAATAGCATGGTCTAAGGCTCTGCGACAAGCAAGTTTCTCTGCCCTTTCCGTGGCAAATACCTTTATGAACTTATGGTATTCGTGTGGGATTGCCAGGGGATGGGACGGTTGTACAATCTCCGGCATTGTTCGTACCATTTCTATTCTTCCCACGTACCTGGCTTCAGGGTCATGAGCCACCGTTTCGTCCCATTCAAATAATCCTTCCATGGCTTGTTCTTGGACATGGGTCTGACATTTTTCATTATTGAAGCGCCATTTCTTTGGATCTTCAATGTGTGTAATGGGGTGTTCCTGATGCCACCAGCCAAACGGGATAATTAAGTCATATTTCCTGGCTGGTGCAATTTCGCATGTAATGTGCAATCGATGTGCGTTCGTTCCTATCTCTAATAAGATAGGATGAGTGTAGTGTTTCCCACCGCCTTGGGCTGGTGTTCCTTCAAATGTGAGGATATTTTGGGTCTCAGCGTGTGTATTGTAAGGAATCCGAAACTGGTTCAATAGTTTCTGATTTATGAGGAATATATTAGATCCAGAGTCTAATAAAGCGTGTGCGGGTATTCTCTGGCCATTTGCCTCTAGTGTTACCCTGCCTTCTGGGCAGGTGTAGAATTGAGGTACTTGGGCCTCCATTTTGTTTTTCTTGTTTTCGCCACTAGGGGCTTGTGCGGGTCGTTTTTTCGACATAGTGTCAGTCGTTGGTAGTGATAACTAAAGGTGTTTATTACCATGCCCGCACGGTTTCGGCTCCTGAAGCCTCCACAGACAAACTAAACCCTTTCCTTTGGTGTACTGGGCAGCCCACTACTAGCGGTCTTAACCCCTTGCCGAAGGGTTCCCATACACCAGCCATTTGCCCTTCTCTGCCCACGCTTTTGTCTCCACTGGAGCCGTACTCGTATTGTTTTGACTATATCCGCGTATTTGGACTCCCGGGATTCTTCACGCATCGCCTCGTGTTCCTCATGAGTCTATCGTGCCAATCCTGTCCATAAAGCGGGAGTCCAGGTTCAGGACGGATTTACCCCGCTCCATTTAGCGTGTGAACTAGGTGGCCGTAGTAACTCATTCTCTTCCACTTCATTTTTCTTGATGTCCGGGATCCTGTTCCGTTTATACAACTATTCCGTTGTCCAGCCGATCTGTAATATATTTTGTTCCTGGAAGGCTTCTCTCGATCCAGGCTAGACTAATTTCCCCTTGTCATTCTTAAGAAGTTCCTAGTCAGCGCTGGTCTGTCCACTCTTCCTTGGATCTCTTGTAAGGATTTAGGGCTTTATAAGGACGCGAGATTGGTTGACCGTCTTCCGTACTGAGGTCCAATATACATCAAATGTGGCGCTCCGCATTCTTCTTTTTGAGTTTGTGGTTCGCAGAGTTAGTCCCGGACTACCACGTGCCGCCGTCCAAGTTAATCGCTTCTTGCTCGCATGTCATTCTTAGTTCTGCGATACTCCCGTAGGTCTGGATTGCTTTTCGTGACTCTCACTTTTGGTTTTGAGTTTCCCACGGAGAAGCGCGGAATACCTGCTAGGAGGACCTTGCACAGGTCGAGCCCCCTTGTTGATTTCGGTTTCGGTAAGGGGTCCATAACCGAGTACCCGGTCGCTGTCGCTGCCGGTGCCTTGGAAACCTTTAAGTTTCATCCATGTCGTCCAGTTTCCAAATTCTGGGCCGGTTGACTTGGTTTACCCTTGGTGCGGGTGTTATTTGCCCCTTGGGCCTATTTGTAGCCTGGGGTTTTCGAAATGGGGATTTCTGATTTCCTCGTTGGTGTCCAATAACCGACACTTGTGCCTGCTTCCTGCAGTGCTTCCAAGTATGGTTAGCCAATGTGCATCGCATGCATTGATTGGCTTCTTTCCTTTCCGCGATTTTATCTTTAGGGATTCCTTTATAAGCTTCAATCCAATTTGTATGCTCAACCTTTTGCCTAGCGGGGGTATTTTTCCCTTTTTCCGCTTGTTTTTTCAATTTGTAGGCAGCTTTTTCAGCTGCCGTATAGGTTTTTCGTTTCTTATTTCCAGCAGTGGTCTTGCTAGATTTTGATTCCTCCTCCCGTTTTCTTTTCTGGGACTTGCTTTTTCCCTGGTCGTTTTTTCTGAATAGCCCTTGCTGTTCTTTGAACGATTCTTCCGCTTTAGTAACCCTTCGGACTGCCTTGATCCATTCACTATCCAAGTCCTGATTCTCATGTGATAGCGTACGCATGGCCTCAATAGGAAGTTGGCGCTGAATTATGGTTCTCCAAGCGATACCAGATAGTTGCGCCTCGATGTTGTGGTTTTCCATGGTGAGGAGATACTTCTCTATATCACCCGTATACTGCACCTTCTCCATCTCGGCTAAGGCTTTTTGTGCCTTATGCAGTACTGAGAATCGTTATGTAACTTCGGCCCGGAGAGTGACCCAGAAATCATAACCCTCATGTTTTGGGAATCCAAGGTCCCCCGTCATTTTCTTTCGATAAGTTATCGAGAAAGGTGCCACCTCGGTCCCTTCCATTCTTCCTAACGCATACTTGATGCATTCTTCATCGTTTTCCCATTGCCATGGGTTTCTCCCGAAGTAGTCCTCGCAATTTAGTAACCATACTCGCACATCCTGAGTAGGTTTATTTTCAAACCTGAAAGGTGGGTCCGCTTGCCGGCGGTTTGTCCTTGACAATGCTTGCCCCAATCGGTCGACCCATGCGTCAGCTTCGGATTCGAATTTTCGACCAGGTAAGGGTCTTCGTGATGGCTCCCCCCCTCGTCGAAAGGGATCACCTTCATCTTCCGAGCTTGGGTCATCGTCTCCTGGATTGGGTGCATTCGCCGGAGGAGGCGGTGGTGGTGCTTTTCCCCCACCACTGTTTCCATCTCCTCGATCCACTCCCTTTCCCTTGTCTCTACGGGGAATAAACTGGAACTCTTCTCTTCCATCAGCCATTGTCCGTTTCTCCACACCCAGAATTTCCACTGGCTGTGGTGCCACTTTTTCCCACACACTTGGTGGGTTCCTCGCAACCTGTAGTTGCACCAAGGTTTCATTCATCCGCGTCAACACTCGATTTAGTTGTTCAGATGCGGCATTCTGATGGACCACATATGCTTCCCTTTCAGCACGCTCTTGTTCGAGGCGCTGGTGAAGCTCTCTTAACTCCTGTCTGGTCCACTCATGGTCTTTTTGTGCGGCTACTTGTCTTTGTAGGAGTTCGGCTTTTTACCTAGCCAAGGCCTGTTCTAGCTGGCGGTCTCGATCCAGCGACTCCTGTCCTGTTACCCCAATGTTAGCATGAAGTTGGGTACTTACCGCTTCATGGTGCGCAGCCCGTTCTTCCTGTACTTGCAGTTTTGCTTCCAACCGTTAGGTGGTTGCATCTTGAAGTGCGGCTGTTTCAGTTGCTAACATTTCAAGTCCCGAATTGACTTGTTTCAACTCTTCGCCAATGATTTGTTCCCCACGGGTTATCTGCTGGGCATGGTGCTGGAGTTGGTTCGCCTGATCCTGAGCTTGGCCAGACAGTTCACGGTAGGCCAGATGTTGCAAGTCAACCGATTCCTGAAGGGTACGGTCAAAGTAGCTCATTGCCTGGCCTCTCCGTTCTGCTAATCTTTCCATAGCTGGATTTCTGGCGTCGGGAGGACGGGGAGTGCTTGACCGAGTTCCCGGGGCCGACTTTCTGACTCCACTTGGCTGTGCAAGGTAATGGAGTGCCAAAGGTGAGCTGGAGCGCCCAGGTGCATGGTCACTTCCAACCAGCGAGACTTCTTCTATGTCCGACCTGGCTTTGCCCGTATCGACCGTCAATTGTCGGGCCATCGCGTTTTATTGGGACTCTGGATGTTTCCCTAGTCTCCAAAGGGATGGGGTGAAAGAGGGGGAGGTAAAGCTGAAAGAACTGGAGGTTCCTTCTTCTTCAGTATCGTAGTCTTGGAATGGTTTCCAACGGAAGGTGGGACCGTAGAAGTGTTCGAAGATTTCTTGGAAATCTGTTTCCGTAGGAATCAATAGGGGACTGGTGAACCAGGAGGGTTCCTGAGGGCTATAGAATTGAATCTCCGGAAGGGAGTTTTCAAGTATTTCTTCGAATGAGGATATGTATTGTGAGGGGCGAGGTTCGAGCAGAAGCTTGTCGAGGAGGGTGGAATCAGCTATGAGCTTATGTGATTCCCGAGGTATGACTTGGAGATGTCCAAATGTCATGCAGTGAGCCTTGGTAACAAGGAGAAATATCAATATACTATTCAGGGTAGTTGATTCTAAGGGCAAACGAATCCAACTAGAGTTAAATCTTTCTTCGTAAACGGAGATTGTCTAGGAAGGGTCGTAGGTAAAGATTTTTGAGTAAAAACGTATGATATTGATAAGATCACTTCTCCATTGCTTGATGAGGTGTAAAGCTCGGGAGGCACTTCGATATTTATATCCCGCGTCTGAGTGTTCGCGGACTACATCAAATCTACCTATAGCCATGTATCTTCTACCTAATTCCTTACTTCAGATTCTAGAGCGAACCCCCTTTGACCCTGAAAAATCTCTTCCCCGCACAGCTAATGGTGTGATCAGAGCTCTCGGTTCTCCGAGGGTGGGTGGGCCCAGTCGGTGAGAGATGTTTACCCTCGTTCTGCTGTATAAACTATGACCCTTCAGTTTGGAATCTGCCAATAGTTTCTTAGAACACCAAGGGGCCAACTTGGTTGTAGACCGAATCCGCTTCGTGCCGTGATATCCGGCTCTGCAGCGGGCTTTAAGGATGACTTGTGTTCAAGATCGGCCCAATTGCCTTCTCGTCTTCACTGCCTCTCCTTATCAACACGTTCCGATAGGCTTGCTTGCCTATGAGAGGCATTCATTTGGGGTTCGGTCCTATTCTCTGCGGAATAGGCCGAATACCACTCCCTCCTAGGCTTCCGGACGTTGTTTTGGTCTCTTGACTTGCACGGGATGTAACTCTGCGAGTTCTTAACGAAATCGCTTGGTTCTTTTTCCCAGGCGTAGCCTGAGATGCCCTCTTATATACCCTGCGGACAGCATCCGGTCGGACGGACGGCGACGACGTATACGGTGTTACGAGAGGTGCTCCAATATATCTTCTTTCTATGATTGTGTGCAACTGGACAAGGCGCCACTGCTGTCGTCCGGGGCCAACGTCGGGGCCGGAGGTGGGTATTAGTCTGTGGAGTTTCAAGCCCCGAGCACTCGAACTGCTCCTCTGGGCCCTTGTGGGAGTTATGTGCCTAACACTAGGCTAAGCCGATTACTCCTCCCCTGCCTCCTTTCGCATCATTGTCCTCCTCGAAACAGTCTCTAAACTCCTAGCAGCGATTTTGGCCTACCTGCTCGCCCCTATGGCCAGTTCAGTTGGCCTTATCAACACCAACCAGTGTGGGTCCCTCCCTGGCCTCAGCACATTTGACGCCTGCGCTGCCCTATCTCAGGAGGTTCACTCTCGACAAACCCCAATAGGAAAGTCTCCTACCTCTTCCTTGACATCAAAGGAGGCTTCGATAACATATAGCGTCTTCTCTAAGTTCTCTGCTATGCTCGAGAGGCATCCCAAGATACATGACATCTTGGGTCCGCTCCTTCCTCACCGCCCAACCTGCTGCCTTCTCTTTCAAGGGGCACCTGCAATTTTCTCCCCCGTTCCTGTTGGGATCCCGCAAGGCTCCCCCATCTCACCCTTGTTGTATATGATTTACGTTATACATTTACATGTTTCCATACCCCAAGTGGCTATTTTTTCCTATGTTGATGATTTTTCTGTTACTGTTTCCTCTGTCTCCTACAGAGGGAACATTCAGGTACTTCAACCAGTGTTTTCTTTACTTACCCACAGGGCAGCCAAGCTGTAGGTTTCTTTCTCAGTGCCTAAGACTGAGCTCATCCACTGGCGCACACCCAAGGATCACTTCCCCATCTCCGCCTCACCCATTGGGCTCACTGCATCCCTCCTCCGCCCTTGGTCATCAGTACGCTGGCTTGGCCACTGGTTTACACCCACCATGGAAATCTCAACCCACTTCATCAAAAGGATTGCCTTCGCCCAGTCAACTTTCTCCATCATCAAACAACTCTCACCAACTGGACTAGGCCTCTCGCCCTACATGGCAAGGTAACTAGCCTCAGGCCTGGTCCTCCCTATTCTCAGTTATGGTGCAGACCTGTTCTCTCCCTCCAAGGTCACCATAGACAAGATGACCACGCTTTGGAAAAGAGTACTCCATTGGGTCACCAACTGCTTCTCCTCCACACCATTCTCCATACTAAACTGCGATGCCTGCCTGGCTCCCATCTCCTCACTGGTGCCACCCAAACGTCGCATGGTTGCCCTCCGCCTCGCCTGCTCTTCACCTCTCATCAATCCGGCAGCCGCCAGGTTACCACCCTCTTTTCCCATCTCAAACAATTCTAACACAAGACTTGACTCCCGTCATACACTCCAATGGCTCAAGCAAAACTACATACCCCTACCCTGGGACTGTATCAAACCCCCCTACCTCTCTAGGCGTCACCTACCCATTGATGCACTTTGTCACTACCTCCTTGCCTTCATACGCACTGTTGTGAACTTCCCACTTGCCTCTCCTCACCTGCTCCCTGCAGACATCCTCCCCCCGGAACCGACAACCAGGAGTTACCCCTTCGTCAAGAATGCCTGTAAGGCACTCCTTCTCAAGGACTGGACCCTTGAGGCTCTCCCTCCACTAAACTAGCTGTATGCACCTCGCCTTTCTCCCAACCCCTTCATGGGCCTGGACAAGTTCGCTGCTGGTAGGCTCCACCAAATGCGGTCTGGTAAAAGCTACCTGGCTGCCCACACATCCTGGGACGACCCTGACCCCCTCACCCTCCGCCCCTACTGTGAGGAGGAGGAAGAAACCATGGTCCATGCAATCCTCCAATGTCCTACCAAACCCTCTTTTCGCCTCCGCCATCTGCCTGGCATTGGCAGCCTAGGCCCTGGCTCACAACTCTGGTCCTCGGTCGACCTACAACAGGCCCTTCGCGCCTACATTTTAGAATCTGCAATTGGATTCCCCCCTCAGATGCCAGCCCTTAGGCCACCTGCACCTAAGGACAGGTTGGCTGCCCTCCTGCACTAACTTTTATTCTCTCATGTCGTTACTATTTTCCTTACTTTGTTTGAAATTTTGTTATTTTCTTTCCTTACTTGTAGAGCCTCCATTGTGGAAGCAGTGACGGTACCGTTTCAACTGGGAGATAGGTTTTTGATATTTCTTTTGTTTGTTTGTTTGAGATTAACGTTTCATTTTTGCCCTAGCTAGCGCTACATGCAGGTTCCTGTACGTTAACTGAGAATATATGAATTAAATAAAAAAAAAAAATATGGATAAAAGTATATATAAATATATTTAACTCAAGTTAGATAGTTATTTAGTTAAAAGAATAGCTAGATAGAGATAGAAGAAAAGAGATTAAGCGATAGCAAGATAGATAGATGGAGAAAGATAAAGATAAATAAATAAACAAATAGATATATAGATAAATAGATAAATAGATAAATAGATAAATAGATAAATAGATAAATAGATAGAGAAACTGGTAGATAGATTGATACATTGATAGATAGAAAGTTGATCAGCTAGATAGATAGAAAGATTGATTGAAAGATATATAAAGGAAAAGATAGATAGATAGATAGATAGACAGATAGATAGACTAATTTAATAGAGAGATAAATAGATGGAAAAGTACATAGATATATAGATAATGACTATATACCTAGATACAGTAAATTCTAGAAGTATAAATAGCTAAAAAGAGTGATCGACAAACCGATTGATATATAGTTGGTTAAATAAATAGATAGAGATATATTTAAAGTTCCAAATAGATCGATAGAGAGAAAAATAGTAGATTAAATTAATATAGAGATATAAAAATACCAGAAACCAGTAGTAGAGGATGAACTGGGAGCTGATGGTGTCTATACTTACCCTTTCTATAATAACAGACAATTTCAGTTAAGATATACAATGACTCTAGGTTCAACCAATGGTAAAACATATGGGATCTAGAAGAAAGTATAGGTGGATATGATTTAAATAGAGGGCAATTGATGATTAAACAAATTAAAAAGAAATTGGTACTTTGAATACTGTCTTATATTTTTGCCAGTACTAATATTTGAACATAAATAGTAAAACCAGCAATAAGTATACAAACAAGATAAAAGGAGGGATCTATTTTTTATGACTATGCATTTAATATGTAGATGGTAGGGTAAATAATACTTACACTATCAAGTCATAGAAAGGCTGGTATGTTTATAACTATTATTTGTTAATTGGAAAGTAGGATAACCAATATGAGTAGCGTGGAGTTATAGGTTGCAGGCTCAAGCATTTTTATTTCATAATTCTATAGGGAAGAGTAGGAGCAGGACAGATATATATAGTTAGTTTAGGATGAGAATAGGTATTATTCTGGCTATTAATTTATGGGACAAATAGTAGATTACGCATTATGTATACAGTAAGGACAGGGGCCTGATATTGTTATTACTATTAATTTAGTATATGGATAGTAGAACTAGTAATTAGATCTTCAAGGTATCAAGTAGGCAGTCACATGAGAGAACTGAATTATAAAACAAGAAGTCGTCCAGCAGTGGGAATATATTTGCTACATAAGCAAACCAAGTAAGGTGAAGAGCCTCAATTTCAGGAACAAGTAGAATTTTCTGACATGCAAATATAAGAAAGAAAGGCCAGAATGTTACTGTTGAAAGATATTTTCTGAATGCAAACTATGTGTAGAAAGAGTGGGAACTCTAAGCAGAAAAGTTTCTTGTGGAAAATAAGGATTATATGATCAATTTATAAAGGTAAAGTGAGAGTATTGGCGGAGATGAAAATTGAAGTTTTTGAGCATCACAATCACACAGTTAACAAGAATAACAACCAAAACAATCTGACTCAGTTAAGCATTGACAAGCAACAACATCTACCACTAGATTATTCAGAAGAGGACAAGTAACTTTGAGGTCTGGTTGGGGGCAGCTAGTCTCATATGTACCGGACAGTCCGCCGAGCACGCTCAAATCTCTTGGCGCGTGCCACTGTGCGCATGGGCATGAAGCAGCCGCACCAACTCGTTTTTGCGGCTGTGCAGTGCGCATGCTCAACTGCGCCCACAGGGAATATCTGGTCACAACAACGCTTGGCAAGGCTTGGCGATGTCTCTCCCTTCTATATAAGCACCCGTTCCCCCCCCACTCTCTCTTTTTACTACCATCTTTCCTCCTTCTGCTACTTCTGCCATATCATGCTTCCACCACCACCAGCCTCCACCACTGTCACAAATCTCCTCCTTTGACCTGTACCCACCAATTATGCTGCACAAAATATTATAAGCCAAAGATTAAATTAAATTAAATTAAAGTTATTATATGCACAACATGAATTACATAATTACCTACTTGCTCAAAACATAAAACAGAAATATTTGATCTCTCCTTTGAACTCCTTGCATATGTAAATACAAATCAATTCTGATATAAGCGGAGGACACATAACGATTTTGCCACTAAATTGATGGTATTGGTAAAATGATATAAATACTAGCAGGATTACTATCACCCTATGAAAAATATTAGAAAACCAGGGAATAATAAAACAATTTGTAAATAAATGAAGCAAAATAAATTTGTTCCTTTGTGACACCTTGCCTGTATACTCCAGTTGCTTACTGAATATGTAATATCACTTATTAGGCAGCCATCAAGGTAGTAGATATAGTTTGCATAAGCCCTAAAACCTCATTCGAATTCAAGAGTTGATCTTCTCCCCTCCTATCCCCAGATCTAGCTATTGACTTTTCCCTTCGTCCTCTACCTCTTATGACTTACCTCCACCACTATCTTTAAAACATCCTTAATACTTCTACCCCTCATTTCCATGGTAAGCAAGCAAGTTTGTAGCAATTGTTTTTCTCCTCCGTCTCCCTTTCTTCAGTCATAACGTCTCCTAATTGCAAATGCCGGAAGGTCATTTACAGTACGATGCCGCGTTGCAATAGATGTCGACCAAATAAGTCTATACCGGAGTTTGACACCGACGGGAAAGGACTTTTGCGGAGGTCATGACAGGGTTGTTTGGTATATTTACTTCAAACGACCATATATATTATCATAAAATGGATATCCTAAATCCGCGGGAATGTTCAATAGGCACGAGTACGAGCAGCAAGACGACGAGAGCCACTGCTACCAATGGTACCGGAGGAGGAAGGGCAGGAGGAGCCTGTACTCGCACAAGGTTAGTTGTATCTGGAATGACAGGGCAGGGACAGGCTAATATAAATTTACAGTGGAAGAGATAGTGTACCGGAAGCGGTGCTTATACTGTGAGCGGGATCGGCCACTGGCCGAGTTTGGTCAGGATATACTGGGTATTCGGAATAGGCATTGCAAGGAGTGTGTGGTGAGTTAAATTCTGAAAGAATCAGAGTTTGAATTAAGGTAGAATAAATTCTGAGGAAAAAATATTACGGTCTAGATGGGATTGGAACTATTGGCAAGTTGGAGAGGGACACCAGCGGGTAGAGAAGGATGTGAACTGAGTGCAGAAAATAGAAGCACAGTGGAAGATAAGGCAACCAACTTTGGCTTTGGGAATCACAGAGCTAAGGCGATTGTTTAGTAAAGGGTGAAGGAGAACTGGGTGCAAGAGGTTGGCATAGGGAGCAGGCTAAGGCAGGGGAGGCCTGGGATATGGATAGAGGAGAAGGAGAGGGAGGAGCAGGGTCCAATAATCTGGTATGTTTTCTACAGTAGAGGCAGAACCTATAAGCTGTTCAATAAGCTAGCTAATTAGGATTGAAATGTAGATTGCGGAGGTATATGGTCACTGGCAGAGAGTGCCTGTTGTTGAAGGAGCAGCTAGACATAGGAGAAGAAGGAGAATTATGGCACAGGAGGAGGGAGATCTGGTGTTACCTGATGCAGGAGGACAGGCCCCAGCGGGGTTGCCACTTCTCTCAAGTCTTGCCTTTCTTGACCAGAGTCAACGATGGATGGCGCATGATTTGGAGTCGATGGATAGAAGTTGTACAGCTTGCCTTGCATTGCACTGGACATCAGAGTTAGCAACCAACCAACCGCGCGGGCGGAAGGTAATCTTTGAGTCCTGCTGTAAGCATGGCAAGGTGCAAATAGGGGCTATGCGTCCACTGCCTGAGCCCATGAATGGCTTGATGAGTGGGCTCGATGCTCAATCAAGGTCAGTCCGGGAGGGGCTACGCAGGTGGAACTCTCTATTTGCCTTCACCAGCATGAAGTTCAATATGGACAATAGGACGGGTGAGATTGGCGGGACATTTCAACTCTTTCTGGTGCATGGTGCAGTGTATCATAGGGAGGGTCCTTTAGTACCTGCAGGAGATCGAGATGCCCTTTATTCTCAGATCTACCTCAATGATCCTACAATGGCAGCGCAATTTCGAGCTGGCCGTGCACCTGAATTGGACCCCCAGCTCATCGGTTGGATGACCTTCATGCAGCAGGAATCCAATCCAATAATACAGCTATACCTCACAGCTCAACAGCGGTTTGCGGAAATCGTTGCCTCCAAGGACAACTTTCGAAATATCCTCAATCCTCAACTCCGACTGGTTTTAGAGAGAGGAGCCGATCCGAGGCGCGAGAACCTACCTGTGGTAGATGAAGTCTCCATGATTCTGCCACTGTAGTATGAAAGTGGAGGCTTCCGCGATATTGTCCTGGCTTATAGGAGGAATGGAGCCGATGCGGGTAACCCTTTTACTCTCATCAATCCTAATCATCCGTCCTACCTTCCCCTCCAGTATGTTCTTCTCTTTCCATATGGAGAACCTGGTTGGAACTGGGAATGGCCCTTGGCAATCAACAGGGAAATGGCCAGGACAGGAGCCTCAATCAGCGGGCTTTCTATAGGTTCTGTCTGCATACCAGGTTCGAAGAGCCAGCCACCCTCTTCCGTGCCCAAAGATTATTCCAGCAGTTTGTTGTAGACGCCTGGGCTGCCTGCGATCAAAACAAACTGGCTTGGCTACGTACCCATCAGAAGGAACTCCGTGCAGAAGTCTACAATTGTTTGGCGGATATTCTGGAAGCGGGGGACGTCGATCTTGAGCATGTGGGTAGGAGGGTGATTTTACCGCCCAGTTATGTGGGAGGAAATCGGTTTATGCAGCAGCTGTACCAGGACAGTATAGCAATCGTGCGCCGCTTTGGTAAACCTTCTCTATTCATAACCTTCACCGCTAACCCAAAGTGGGTTGAGATTGAACGCGAGACACTGCCTCTGCAAACAGCATCAGATCGTCCTGATATTGTAGCACGTGTCTTTAATCTCAAGGTACGCGATCTTCAGGACCAGATTAGGCATAACGAAATCTTTGGCCCTTGGCTTGGTTGGGTCTGGACCATCGAGTACCAAAAGCGGGGACTCCCACATCTACACCTCCTGGTGTTCCTCATGAAGGACCACCAGTGCCTTACTGCAGCCAATATCGAAGGCTTTATCAGCGCAGAACTTCCCTGCGGTGTTGACGATCGAAGTCGGGAACTGAGAGATATTATTCGAACGACAATGGTACACTCTCACTGTGCCGGTGGGAATGGTCTAGCCACCTGCATGCAGGGACTTGATCCTCTTTCTACACAGACCTGCCGCAAGGGCTATCCCCGTCCCTTTCAAGAGGAGACTATCATCGTGGCGGATAGCTATCCCACCTATCGGAGGAGGGATACAGGCCAGTCATTCACAGTGGCGGTTCAGAGGAGGGGAGCTGATATTATGGCTGTCATTGACAACAGATGGGTAGTGCCCCACAGTCCATACTTGGCTCTCCGCTACAAGGCACATATCAATATGGAGGTGTGCGGGTCAGTTAAAGCTGTCAAGTACATTCATAAGTACATTTACAAGGGTGGGGATAAAGCTACGGCGGTGCTCGAAGACGAAAATGAGGAGATTAAGCGGTATCTCCATGGACGATACATAGGTCCAACAGAGGCGGTATGGCGCTTGTTCGAATTCAAAACACATAATGAGTTGCCTACTGTACAGCACCTCGCCCTACACCTTCCTGGGCATCAGCCGGTCTACTTCTCTGAGGGTGCAGATCCATCGGCCATACGACAGGCTATGGATGACAAGCTTACCACCCTCCTGACTTATTTCAAACATAATGCCGAGAATCTAGATGGAAGGGGGTATTTGTACCATGAATTTCCGGAACACTATGTATATACAGTCCGCGGTGGATGGAGGCGCAGGAGTCCGCGGTTCGCTATTGGTCGTATGTATGCAGCCAGCCCAATCATGGGAGAACGCTACTAACTGCGTCTACTTTTGACTGTTGTACGTGCTGCTACCAGCTTTGAGGACCTGCGGACGGTAGATGGGGTGGTCCATCAAACCTTCAAGGGTGCCTGCAGGGCGCTGCGGCTCTTGGAGCATGATGGCGAGTGGGTGGCACTTTTCCGCGATGGTAGGGAGTTCATGACCGGTAGGGTCTTGCGGCATCTTTTTGCGCTTGCCCTTCAACATACCACTATCACGGACACACCCCATATCTGGGAGGAGTTTAGGGAGAGTTTTTGTGATGAGCTGCAGCACCTGCTCGTGACAGGTAGGGTCATCGTGCCGGCTGGTTGAGGGGGTTTGGGTGGTAGCCTATATCTCGACTATGGGCTTCACCTGATTGGACTACTACTCTCTGAGTACAGGAAGTCTTTGGTGGATTATGAGCTCCCCCAGCCGGTATTGGATTGGAGGGATAGTGGGAGAAGGGAATGGGGGAATGCGATGATGGGTGAGGAGTTGGAGTACAATTTGGAGCAGGAGGGGAGGGCATTTGCAGAAAAGCACCAGTTGTTGAATGAGGATCAGGTGGCAAGTTTCGATGCAATTCTGGCTGATGTATTGAGATATGAGCAGGATTTCCAGCTGCATCGCCGGTCCCATGCCTTCTTCCTTCATGGACCAGCTGGGACTGGCAAAACCTTTTTCTATAACTCTCTGTGTAGCTATTTTCGATCCCAGGGTAAGATAGTACTGTGCATCGCCGCCTCCGGGATAGCGGCACAGCTTCTGCCAGGGGGGAGAACTGCACATTCAAGGTTCAAAATTCCGCTTTCCAATGATATGCATGCTGTATGCAATATTGGGCACAACTCACAACTTGCTGAATTGATTCGCAAAACCTCTGTCATCATTTGGGATGAGGTCCCGATGCAGCATAAGGCATGCTTTGAAGCGGTTAACCGAACCTTGAATGATATCTGTAATGCCGGAGACCAAGGAGTGTTTGGTGGGATACCTATAGTACTTGGTGGTGACTTTGCTCAGATCTTGCCGGTCATTCGTCGGGGTACAAGGCAGGCCACAGTCCTTGCATGTATCCAACATGGCTTCATCTGGGCAAGCTTGTAAGTCCTCAAACTGAAGACTAGCATGCGGGTTATTGCCAGTGATACCAATCAGGTCTTTCTCACTTTTCTCAGGGATCTGGTCTCCAAGACTACCCAATGGGGCCGTCTTGCTCTCCCAGCCTGGATCCGCCAGGTCTCTACAGTTGATCAACTCTGTGATCAACTGTATCCACAGTCATTGTTGAATGAAGCTGTCAATAATCACCGTGCTCTTGTTGGTCGTGCAATCCTTGCCTTCCGTAATGACACTGTGTCTGATTTCAATGATTTA